>JAOUQW010000025.1:693260-707285 GCA_028565825.1 Olivaichthys viedmensis | reverse complement strand
GCTGCTGTATTGTTGCGTGTTGCACCATGGTCCTGTAGAAATGACATTTCATTTCAATGTATACAAGGTATATGGAGGAATGACAATAAAAAACCTACTTGAACTTGATATAGTTTCTATTTTTGTGTTAAGGCCAGCATGTGGAGGTAAAAGCGCGATACTACAAGTTTCTGAAGTCCATTGCTATTCAGACCATGACTGCTCTAAAAAGTGTTTAAGAACAAGGCAGAGCTTGCATGCTAGCAGAATCTGTAGCTGTATTCTAATAAGATAAATATAGTCATTAGTGAACGTGGGGGGCTGGGAAATGGAAAACCACATGAGTGCAACACATTAGATATGGTGTCGACATACTGGTTATACTGGACTTTGATATCTCCCATGCTTTCCCTTTGCATTGCTGTCTTAAGCTCTCAAGCAATACCCTTGTCTCATTAAATGCAGTCATGAATTTGTGATCACATGGACTTTGTTTACCATTTTAGAGCAAGCGTTGCTTTCAATCTGTTTCAGGTACAAATTACATTGAAAAGGAACTCTTTGGAACTACAAGGATGTCAAAACCATGTTAATGTGACCTTCTGGCTAAAATATGCTGGCACCATTCCTCGGTTATATTGGCCGTCACGTTTCTCAAAATTCCAGTCTTTCTGGTTCGATTTTGATATGGTAATGATGCTCGGAGGCCTTCACTAGAGCGCAACCAACGAGAGTGATGTTGATTACGACCAGACCTGATGTTGATTACCATGAATATGGTGTGAAATCTTTGCACAGTGCCCAACCTGTGAACCAGAAACCTTTTTTAAATTTTTTTTATTCACGCTTCATTGCCGTGTCTGCTTGCAGACTGTCATTGCTGCCACTGTATCTAATTGTAAATAGCCTCCGTCCTCTTGGTTTTCACACTTTTTTTTTTTCTTTTTTTTTGTTGCTTCCTTCCTCCCGCTCTTTCTTTCTCATTTTGCATGCCTATATGTTGATTGCATTTCTGTTATCATTGTGCGTCTGTTCCTTTCCATTACAATGCATCAGAATGAGGACCCTACCTGATCTCACGTCAGAAGTGGAAGTTGTGTGAGTCACTATAACAGCTGCTCCTTAAAAGGAATGGACAACCAAAACAGGGAAATCAGCATTGGATTTCTCAATCTGTGATCTTTGGGTTTATAGACATGATGTGTTCGGTGGTTGATGGGGGAAATTGTGGGAAACTTGCAGGAAATTCTGGCTGTTTTGTTTTGTCTTGGTTGGGGCGGGGTCTAATATTCCACTATGTTCTCCAGTTCTTTCTTGTCAGTATGTCATTCTTTTAACCCTTTCTTTATCTGTCTTTTCCTTTATCTAGATTCGGGAAAAAGAGCAAAGAAGATAAGGCCAAAGCCAAAGCAAAGTTGGGCTCGCTGAGCGAAGAGGAACTCAATAAGAGTGAAACTGAAATGTTCTCATATGGGTAAGTTTGTAGGTAATGGAAAACATCTTACAGGTCTTCAACTGAAAACAGTTATATTATCGGAAGAAAAAAAGCTGATTACTGCTGATTACTTCAATCGAACAAATGTCTTTTATATCTAGTAGAACGGAAATGGACACATCAGTTCAGCACCTGCCCGACCTAGAGGATGATGATTTCGACCCTAACTACGCTCGCATTGACAACTTCAGAGTTCCACCCCCTTCTAGCCACTCCCCTTATCCAACCTACATGCCCTCTCCTCATTATGTCCCACCCACAGGCCCCACCCACAACATACCACCGCCCAATGAGGACTCACGGGAAGGACTATACGCAAAAGTCAATAAGTTAAAGCTCCCCTCGCAACCAACACCTGACAGGTAAAGGCTTGAAAATGAGGATTTACACTAATTAGAAATACAGTATTTAGTAAAACATTCATCCATCATAACCATGATATTGTCGTTGGTTCATAGAAAACGTGACAAATAATAAATCTTAATTTAATGCACCATTTCCAAAATGCAAGTTATTTTATAGAGGGTTATTGATTACAATTTTTAATAGTTTGTATAAAGTAAGGTAATATGCAGCATCTTCCATATACATTGCACAAGATATGAAAACTTCACGTCACGTTAGTTCCATGAATGTTAGGTCAACAATTATTAAATGTTTTGTTTAGAACAGTTCAGCTAAATTTTAAGGTTGTACTGTATTTTACCCTAGGGTTGCCAAAATGTCAAAAATTACACAAAAATATGGATGAGTAACCTCCATGTGTAGTTGAAGTTCAGGGCAAGAAAAAATCTTTTTCTTTCTGGTAATGATGGACACTGTTATTGTTACCAGGACAACTCAGTTTTGGTGTTTGCCAGTATAATTTTGTATTGCCCAACTTATTACCTGCATTGACCAGCTCTCAGTCAGCGGAACTAAGCACACTCGGGGTGTGCGAGCGTTTCAGTTGCACAGTGGCTGTTGTTATTTACGGCCTAGCTGTCCAGCCCATGTGTTGTGGAGAGTTTTTAGTGAGGGGTGAGTGATCTCACCAGGCGTGGCAGTCTGGTCTTAATTATCCGTGAGTGTGTAGCTGTGTTTATTCCAGCATTAATCTGCTATCGATTGATACGAGACTATCCTGCTCATTCCCTGCCATGCACACAACACACTACATCTAACCTACAGTGGGGAACCAAAAGTCCACTCACAAAATTGATCTATTAAGTCTAAAGACTGGAAGCAGCTCTGACCATGAAGCATAACGAATACAAATTGAATGTTGCAACAAAAAAACAAAACAAAAAACCTGATAAAGTACGAGCAGTTCTAGGTATTGGACACAAACTTTTGAACTGTATGAAAAAAAACATTCTTGAACAAACCCGCTCACATACACTCAGCAATATCATCATCAGTCACATACAGTATATATCTAAAAATGCACAAGCAAATAAACACATACTCACATAAAACCCTTCCTAATGTAACCAATGCGCATAAACACGCCATTAGAGTTTAACTACCACATTTTATTTTCTGTAAATCAACCTAATGGGGTAAATGGTCTCCCTGAACCAGACCAACGATGTAAAGTGTGTGTGTGTGTGTGTGTGTGTGTGTCTGTCAGAGACAGAATAAAAAGAGAAAGATAGTGGGATATGGTCAATTAACCACAAAGAAACAGCATGTCTCTCTCTCTCTCTCTCTCTCTCTCTCTCCTCTCCAAGTGCTGATGTCTCTTCTTTTTTAGAATGGTGCTTAATTACTGTGCCTCCTTTTTCACCCCACTCTCTCTCTCTCTCTCTCTCTCTCTCTCGCTCTGTTGCTTGATTGCTTCTTCTAACTTCCTTTTGTCTGCCTGCTCTTTTGTACATAATAGATGTGACTAATAAATGTTATGGTGGGGATAAAAAACCACACACGAAACAGTAGGTTAATTTTCATCATTTAGGACTGTATCCCTTTTACTTTAAGAAAGAAGGGATGCAGCGAACATAGGTGCCAAAAACGAACATCGAAAGCCTTTCGATTTCTGTCAAATATCTGGAGCAAGTCCAGGATTGAAGGATTCTATTAATCAGCCTAATGGACCTCCAGATCCACGCTAGAGCCAAGTGAATTCTTTGCAGCAGCTACTCTTGGCTTTTCTCCCACTTAATTTGGTTAGATCTTCTTACAGATTGGATTGGTGAAGCTGGTCTAGTTTGGGGTTGTTCCTTTTTTTTATTGGATAGATGGAACTGGGGCTTGTTGAGTTGATGTCTAGATGGTGATTGGTTTGTTTTTTTTTCCATCTGGGATTGGTTTGGTGAAACTGGTGCAGTTGTGGTTTGCTTTATTTGTCGCTTGGTCTAGTTGGGATTGTTCCATTTTTGATTGTATTGGTGAAACTGGTCTAGATGGGGATTGTTCCATTTTTGATTGTGTTGGTGAAACTGGTCTAGATGGGGATTGTTCCATTTTTGATTGTGTTGGTGAAACTGGTCTAGATGGGGTTGTTCCATTTTTGATTGTATTGGTGAAACTGGTCTAGTTGGGATTGTTCCATTTTTTATTGTGTTGGTGAAACTGGTGTAGATGGGAATTGTTCCATTTTTTATTGTATTGGTGAAACTGGTCTAGATGGGGTTGTTCCATTTTTGATTGTATTGGTGAAACTGGTCTAGATGAGGATTGTTCCATTTTTGATTGTTTGTTGAAGTTGGTCTAGTTGGAGTTTGTTACACTTTTGGTTGGGTTAAGCTGCTACAGATGAGGTTTGTTCCATTTTCAATTGTACTGGTGAAACTGGTCTAGATTGGGTTTGTTCCATTTTTGATTGGATGGGGGAAACTGGGGCTTCATCTTGTGATTGAATAAGTGAAGCTGGTCCAAATGATAATTGTTTAATTTTTATTGGGTTGCTGAACCTGTTTTTGATTGGGTAATGCTCCATTTTCGATTGGATTGGTGAAAACTCTTCTTGATGGGGATGGTTTCATTTTCAATCTTTTTGGTGAAACTGGTTTAGTTGGGGTTCCATTTCAGGCACCAACATACCAGTTCTAGCTCTGTCCATCATAACCTGCAAAATATTTTCTAAATAATAACCACCCGAACTTATCAGGAGCACGGAGTGTATGTATGTGTTGCATTAATTAACACATCAGGGTAATTAAACGCTGGACGTGTTTATTAACTCCCCAGTGACAGGTGGGCTCAGAGATGCACGTCACTTTAGATTATGGACCTGTCGGAAAAGACGGTCAGCTGTTGTCGAATTGCATTATGCAGCGCATAGGCTGGAGGGTTGGCGAGATGAAGAGAGGCGAGAGCGGGGGCGGCAAGGAGGCGGAGGGAAAATAAGTGCTTGCTGTCAAAGGGGGTATTGCTGGCTTGACTTCAAGACTGATCTGAGATGTTCTTATCTGTTAGCCACGTATATGTATTCTGTGTGTATGTTTGTGAGATTCTACTGGGCAGGCTCAAATAAGGAACCAAGAAAAGAATTTTTGGGGAAAAAGGAAGTAAGGCCGGACTGTGTGTACACACCTGGGATATGAACACAGCTTGTTCTACTTGTTATAATTATCTGTAGGCAGATAAACAAGCCAATCACTATCAGAGACCTGCTTTCTGATTCGAATCTCAGACAGAAAGAAAGACAATACTTATAACCTTTACTCAGTTTCTCCCAGAACTTACTGTAAATTAACAAGTGGTGACAGATATGAGACATCTTGCCCATGTATGTGTGTGTGTCGTGTGTTTGTCTGATTTTCTTTTTCATGTCTATTCCCTTCTCTTTATGGTCCCTTTCTAGATCTAGATACCAGTAGAGTTTCTTTGACTTGAGAAGTTGTCCAGAAATTGCTCAAAATGTATATATGGCAGTCCAAGGACTGAATGATTGATGACAAAAGAAGCACACACACACACTCCAGACTCTAAGCAAATAGTTAGCGTATGTGTCTGATAAGAGCGTGATTCATATTGGGAGGCCGTGGGCACGGCGGGAGGCTAATTAAACATTGATAGTGTTTCACATTTGCGCTCTCCATCAAAATGGCAGCTGTAATTGTGTTCTGTGGTAGCGGCTAATGGACGTGAGGGGGCCGAGGTTCTGCTACAGCAGTCGCTTGAGTTTCAGCTGTTGTAGTTTCACCATT
The DNA here is from genome assembly GCA_028565825.1 of Olivaichthys viedmensis. Classification (NCBI taxonomy): domain Eukaryota; kingdom Metazoa; phylum Chordata; class Actinopteri; order Siluriformes; family Diplomystidae; genus Olivaichthys; species Olivaichthys viedmensis. The sequence continues at coordinate 701,678 of JAOUQW010000025.1, read as the reverse complement.
GACTAGAGAATGTATACTGTATATGTTGAGCTTTGTGTGTGTTTTTTGACTGACTGACTGACTACGTTTCATATATTAGGTAGATTATTAGTGTAGTACCTGAAATCTGTTCATGAGTACTCATTTTTTAAGGTTCTGTTCACTTAACTAGTCAACACATTTGTCACGAAGGAACCTTACAGAAATGTTTGTGCACTTTGAGCTCGCCAATACAGCCAAACACTGATTATAGTTAATTAAAGACACACAGTAGTTTTGCTGTATTAAATATAACTTAGCAAACCTCAGAAGTTATTAATGTTTATGACAGGGATATTCAGCCTGTCTTTTCTGTCGTGGTTGCAGTAAGGACGCACGTCTGCAGCAGATTCGGAGTCAGCTGCAGCATCTGAAGCCTGCTCCGTCGTATGCTGAATCAGGGATGGCACACAGATTCCAGCAATACGACCCATCACGGGTGAGTGGGAGCCTCCTTTCTGCCTCCTTTCCTTACTTCCTAGTTTGTTTCCTTTCTTCCTTCCTGGTTTCCTTCTACCTCTCTTGCGTACTTGCTTCCTTTATACCTACCTATATTCGCTCTCTTCTACTTACCTCTCTAACTTCCTTCCCTTACTTCCTTCATACTTACACTCCTTTTTTTCATTCTACTTCCTTCCTACCCACCTAACTACATACTACCTTTCTTTCTTATTTCCTACCTTCTTTCCTTTCTTCATTCCGTCCTTCTCTCCTACTCTACCTACCTTTTTCCTACCTACCTAAATACCTATAATGTGCATGTTTCTCTTAGTTTTCTGTGTGTGTGTACTCTTGCACTTGGCTGCAGCAGGCTGGAAATGGTGTGTGTGACGTTATCTCAGGGGTTTGATTCAAAGCACAGATTATCACGGTTCATCTAGAAGTGCGCTTCAGGCCAAATCTAAAGAACTGCCACTAATCTCTTCACTCTTATCTTCTTATGCTCAACAGGGATGCAGTCGCTACACTTGACTCCCTCCTGTTCAGCACACACTCATATAAACACCATAAACACAGGGTAGTAGTGGTGATATACCAAGAATTGTAAAGCATAGTTTAAGACTATAAGCAGACTGTATAAAACTGTAAGCAGATGGATTTTTATTTACTCTTATCTGTGAGGTGGATGGAAATACCGGCTGCAACACCTATATATATTATATATGAATATAATTATTATTCCCGAAAACAAATACTTACGGATTTCATAAACACACATGCTGATTTAGAAGAAAACCGATCAGTACTAAGCTATAGGAACTTTCTACCATATTTTATTGTCTTGAATTTATTGTTCTGCTCTTTACCGTAGTCTAAACAATTCATTTCGGCTCCTCCACTCTGTTAAGAATAGCATGAGGAAAAAGTTCCTTGTACAGTCGTAAAAAGTCATTAAAAAGCAATGAAGGGGTTTATTTTCATATAAATGACAGATTTACAATGTTATGCAAATTATGAACAGAATAAATCATTGCCATATGTTGTCGGTTGCAGTCTAAACAAACTGGAATAGTCAAATACACTCCGAGAATTGAGTTACATTGATTTTATACTTTTTCTCAATTGTCTATGTGCGAGTATACAATTGTGTAAACTTGAACATGCTTTTAATCTACGCCCACTTCTCTAGAACACTGCACATATTTGCACTCAGCTCAAAACTTCTCCAGCCTTACTTTTAAAGTCTTTCTTTCTTTCTTTCTTTCTTTTTTTTTTAACTGGGTTAAAATTGGAGGTTGATGATAAGCAGTTACATTTTTAGTGTGGAGAGGTTTCACCGCAAACCTTAAACACGCCTTATATTTTTAGATATTCCTGCCTGTGTTGCTTGGTTACTCTGGCCTGCGCTGTGTGTGTGTGTGTGTGTGTGTGTGTGTGTAATATAGTCTACAATGCCTAAGGCTTAGGTCCGGCTCAGCTCTTGACTTCTCTGAACCTACGCACATTACTGCCAGGCACACACACATATTCCCACACGGGCACACACACACAAACACACACCATTACTGTGCTGGGGAAATTGCATACACCACAGGCCATGTACAGTATACCGTCCACGTTCATATGTCCAAACATTTTGACAACACACACACACAGCAACTGTAATCTGTGTAAATCATGCTGGTCCATCCTTTATTTATTTCTTATTAGATGCAGCGAGCGTCATCCTTAGCATATTTTAATAGGAACTACGAGGGCTGCTTCTGAAGCATGAACTTGCGTGTCTCAGTAGATAACTAAATGATTGTTAATAAATAACTCACGGGATCGTTAATGAAAGAAGATGAGCATGTCTGGGTGATTGATGTGTCCATTTGTCTCCCATTATGAGAAACTGGGGGAGTAACTGTTGTAGATGTAATTACTGTGAGCGGTGCAGCAATGCAAGTGTAGATAATATGAAAGTTTGAATTAGATACAGTCCACTAAAAAAGCATACAATTATATAAATACTATATAAAACTATTAAAAAAAATGTTTAACTCATTAACCCATTTTTATCTGTTTGGGAAATTATTCATATGCACTTGAAATATATCTAAATATGGTGCTTGTGTACAATAGTCGTAGATAGGATTACTTTGTGACCTTCAACCTACAAATAAGAAAAAAATATTACATTTGTGCTTAGTGTGAAATTATTATAAAGATTTTTGATATGTGGAATTTAAAAAGAAATAAAAGTCTACTGCAGGAAAGGAATTAAAATTTTAAAAAGCTTCCTTAATAGTTCCTTTTAATTAAGTATTGATATTGTTGATCAAGTCTGGTAGCACTAGCAGCCTGCCGACAAAAATAATGATGTATGTTTAAGGAAAAACAGTCTAATTCATAGCAGTTGACTGATCTGATAGAGAAAAATAGATGATTTTAAGGTGCAAGAGGTCACTAGAAAGAAACGTTGCCACAACTATTACTTTCGAAAGCAACAGAGAAGCATACTGACGATTCTATAGACGAATGGTCACTTAAAACAGCCGTCAAATTGGCAGGATTCTCCCAAGCACCTCCCTAAAGTTATGACTCTGAAATAGCAACCTGCTATTCTTATATAAATAAAAATGAAGATTTCCCAAAAGCGCTTGGAACGTCATCGTTCCGTTTTTATGAACCAAACCCGGTTCCACCCAGGCTTCAGACTTCATGTGTCTTGTGTTTTGTCCTACATGATTGAAGGCCTAGGCTTGGGCTTGGCTGAGGTCACAATTATAGTTCATGTAATTATAATGCGCAGTCTGCTGGGGAAAGTTGGCTAAGACTATCCCAGAAAAACAGAGCAATGAAAGAGGATGTGGCACCGTTATGAGAGACAGCAGTACACGACTTTTACCTTTTTTTAATCACTTGTGCTGGATTAGTTGACAGCGTAAAATGTTGTTTCGTTATTATAATACCTAGGGTCATTACTGCGAAGTTGGCCACTTCGGTGTCCACGGTTGCCAGGTCTGTGTATAAAAAAGCATCCCCAAAGGCATCCCCAAAATCAGCCGAATACTAAAAATCTTCCCCCTTCAACCCTATACTCAGCTTTTAAAACCCAACATCATGACTATTATTGCCATTATTTAAGAGTGATGTTATAAAGCATTCTTAAAAATACAGTTTCTTTCATCGGGTCCCAGAGATGGTGTCATATTATTACATATATTGTCATAAATAAAGAATAGCTATATCAATGAGTAGACCAAATTCCTAAGAAGTTTAGGGGTGTGTCGGTCCATGACCATGACAATGGCTTGTAATGATTTTGGGGTCAGTTTGGTATAGGATTCGGGTGTAGGTAACTTATTTAATTTTTGATGTGAATGTGTTTTAATATCTGGTTATATTTAAGATTATATATGGAAAAACGCCCAACCCTTAACCCACAGACAACAAAAAATCCAAAAAATGCAGACCTGGCAACACCGCCGGTGTCTGTGGTACTTTAGTGTGAAAGTAGTGTGCATCAGTTGTACAGTAATAATGTAATATAGTGAATATGATTGTCCACTGAGAATTCGGACAACACTACAAAAAAGCTGATACCCAAAATAGTGCACTATGTGGTAAGTAGAAGGAATTCAGACACAACTTAATGAGTTGTAGCCTTACGTTTCGATAAGTGTTAGCAATCAAGCAAAATTAATGCACTGCTTTATCTAACTAGAAACCCTGATGCAGAAATCTAGTAAAGTATAGAGAAAGAAGCGGCAGATGGAAAAGGCTGTGGCATGAAACATGAGGAAAAATCTTGATTAAACTACGAGACACGCAAAGAATGGTGTCATAACCGTTCTCTAATCCAATTCCTCTGTTATTAACACATATGTACAGTTGTGTGTGGGAGCTACAACGTATAATTTATATTGAATGGAAAGGTAAGGGGGAAAACAGGTGAAGGCATAAAAGTACAGTGCCAGAAGTATGTAAAGTGACAGATGAATTATAACTGTAAACAGCTTGACCTATTGCGCTTGCCAAGTTATTAGGAGCAATATTTAGGCTTGGCTTTGCTATTTTTTTGCTATTTTAAACCATAAAGTGGTGTCCATATGAAACTTTATAAATATCGTGAAACTTCTGTTATGGAACGAAGGCAAGCGGCAGGAAAGGAGAATTAAGACGGTTGTCATTTTGATTGTCACCGCTACTTTTCCGCCTCGGAAAAAAACTTGAGACAAGCATCCTGGACCTGTCAGGTCTGATTAAGTCGACATGTTCATCTAAACCATACACACTGACAGGCAAATGTGACAGCTGGCAAGTGTGTTAGATGACTGCTTGGGTGGAAGTTATGAGGGGACTCAATATAGCAGTCTCCCATAGCCCACCGCAACACAACGGCATAGCGATATGGCCATGGTAGGGTCAATCCTCGCCCACGCTGCCTCATATTTGAATTGGATCAGAAATGACTCATTATGATCAGCCCCCCACAGTCTTAATCACACTCTCAAAATGGCTCTGCCATCTGCTGCTAACAAGCATAGGGAGTCGGGGTGGCGTGGCCCGGAGTGTTTACGGGGCACTGGAGAGCACTGAGCCGTGCCTACTAATGCACACGGTCCTTTACTCAAGAGAACAGGAAAAATGCAATATGATCTGTTGCTCGTTTACCCCCAATGTTCCTGACAGGTTTGCAATAAAGGGAACCAAATTACACAAAATCCCTGATCACTAGAGGGGCGACTGGAACAAACAGGCAAAATAATTTGAACCTTATTGTATGGTTACAAAGAATGAAGGAACTTGGCAAGTGGAATTTACCACAGCTTAATTTGATGTAGTGAATACGTTTTTGAGTAGGAAAGCAGACCTTAAGCAAAATGCTCCTGTCTAAACCTTATTGTTATGGATGAGACACCCAACAAAGCGTCCTGGTATCACAAAATAATGCACAGGGGGGAGGCAAAGATGGACAAAACGTGAAGTGGAGTGGTGTTTTCTCTGCCAAGACCGTTGTTTTATGATAGTAGGACTTTTGCTGTCTTATACCATACTTACCAGCATTTAGTAGTCAGAGGCTTTTGTATATGTTTTGCTTCCTCATAAACTGAATGATATGAAAACAGCAAACGCATTGTAAATTTATTCATCTTACTTCCTAGTTCCCTATCTAAGCATATCAAAGGCTACCATTACATAATTGTTGTTATGGTTACATCTTGGAGTTAAGTTTAAATCCGTCATTCATTTTTCTTCTTTTTGTTTAGAGGCTCTCTAGCAAAGCCGATAGCAAAAAAAGACAGCAAAGCGTTTATGCTTATATTCCAACATGAATATACAGTCAATTCCAGAATTATTGGCACCCTTAATGGAAATGAGCAAAAATGTATGTATAAAATGGAAAAACACAATGAGTGATGTATTGAGCTTAAACATATAGAGACACTGAGTTGTTGTATTTTAACAAAATATTTTTCAATTTTCGTTGGTAGTCCAATATTTTTTACTGCAAAACACTGGTTTCAAAATTATCGACACCATCACAATTAATTATTATTTTTTTAATTTAATTTATTTGCTTTTATTTGACATATTCTTCATTAATAGGTTCATCAATAATTTTTCCACATATGTTTTTGAGAGAAAATATTATTATAAAAAAAAAAAAACTATTATTTTGTTAGAGCAAAGGTAAATAGTTTATCCAATTGCTTGAGTCATTGTGTGTAATGTTTATTTCATTCAATCATATTTGATAGATATTTTACGGGCCTGACAGGGGGATTAAGATCAGGACTGTAGCAAAGGCTTCACCTTTAAACAATACCGCTCTGAACCAAGTCAACACTAACAGGACAGACACTAAACTAGACTATACCAGTGAGGCTTAGAGGGTTTTAGAGGCAGTACAAACATAATGTAAAATATCTGAGTTGCCTTGGAGAGAGTTTTGAAGGCGAGCGGTAAAGTGTTATATTGGGTGAAGTGTACTCGATTGTTTTTGTTTCTTATATGCGCCGTGAAGGTTCTCACACTGCTCTTTCATAATTCAAAGGAATGTCTCTGCTGAAACTTGCAGTTCAGCTTAAAACATGTGAATCACTGGTGCTTTCCAGCGTGAATCATTGTTGAGCTATGGGCCAAATGCTTTAGTGTTTGAATGTTTGCCCCAGTGAGTCTTAGCTACATGGCGTGTCTGGGTGTTTTTATTAAGCAGCTGGTTTGGCATAAATACCATCAATCTAATCTCTTGCATGCATATGCATCACAGATGTGTGTGTGTGTGTGTGTGTGTGTGTGTGTTATATGTAATAGTGTTTGTAGCGTTTGGGTAATTTTTGAGGCCAAATGATCCCTACAATAACATTTTGTTGGTGACCTATAGAGGCAGGGTTAATGTATTTTTGTATTTTATGTAAATGCTTCTAAATGCATTTTCAACGCATTCTCAATATTTTTAACATCATTTCATCTTTTACTTAAAGGTATAGCAGTTCGTAGCCACAGAAATACAAAATACTTTGGAAAGATTCTTTTGAAGATGGTATTAAACGAGTGTACGTTTGTGTCTTCTAGATCGCCATTACAATATGCACACTTTATTCGGAACCAAATGGTTCCTTCATATTTGATTCGTCATACAATCACATTACAATCCCTGGTGTCTGCATTTCAGTTTGGTATCAATAGCCCTGTAGCCACTGTAGACACACACATACACGCACACACATTTGGCTGTCTTTTTGCCAGCGCCGTTGCCATGGCTCCAAAGCTGAGGTCCTATCTCTCCCTTTGGCGAGGTTTAGAAGGGCTTAACGAGTCATGTCGATGTTCCTATGTGTCCGAGTTTCCCAAAACCTCGCATTACTCGTGAGTGGAAGCCCCTGTTGACAAGCCGACATCCGCGGTTTTTACAATTTACAATGGTGTAAATACCCGAAAACTTCCCTGTATCATCTGTCACCAAAAAGCAGGACCAAAAGCCGAATGCAACATAATTGTGCGGTGTAATATAACTGGATATAATATAAATGGGTATAATATACAGTCAGCTCCAGAATTATTGGCACCCCTGATAAACATGGGTTTAAAAGGTTATGAAAAATGTCTTTGTGGTGTGAGATTAAGCTCCTAATCTTTACCAAGGGTGCCAATAATTCTGGAGCTGACGGTAAATGGGTGAAAACAGAACATTTGACCTACCCAGATGAGAAGAATTTGAGAATGTAGCTATTCTTTATTTACACTACACTCTTAAAACCCTTAAAGGGTTCTTCAGTTAGTCCCTCTTGGAGAATTCTTTAAAGGTTATATGTGGAACCCTACAACAGAGGGTAGAAGTTAAACCCCTTTAGAAAGCTAAGAACCCTTAACTAACCCCAAACAACATTGAGAAGAACCCTTTTTCTAAGAGTGTAGGTCCCAAAAGTCCACTAACAAACACTGTTTTTATGAACTAATACTAATTTTTAGTAAGTTGATACTATTCAGGAATACGTTATTTAAAATTGCATAATTGGTATGATACCATAAATGTAATTTAAACGGTAGCACACAAGCTGCATTCTGTTCTGGAGGCGGCTGTTTTAACCCCAGACTTACATTCCTCTACAACCTACAAACCTTTCCAATTAACTGTAGTTACTGAATAATTCATAATAGTTACTCAATAATACAGATGAGTAACTGAATAATACGCTGAGAGCGTAAGGGGTTAATTGCTGCATCCGTCGAAGGTAACTGTCTCATTGGACAGCATTTTAAGTAAAAACAAACTTTGGCAGCGGTTGTGTTCTGAACACCCTTCGGTGTCATCATACATCTTAACTTTTAGTGGCCTGCGCACATGACGTACAGTGGGGTCCAAAAGTGTGAGAGCACATAAAAAATCCAGCAGCATGTTTCACTGTTGTTTTGATGCACTGTGGTATCAATCTCTCTTCTGTTCATCTCCTTACATAAACCCTTCTG
>JAOUQW010000025.1:675717-693160 GCA_028565825.1 Olivaichthys viedmensis | reverse complement strand
AAAATAGCAACTGGACGAGAATGGAAAAAATGTTTGGCTTACGCCCAACCAAATTTGAAAAGTAGAGCCCAAAGTTGAATTCAGAAACTGAAAAAATAAAAGAAGAAGTTTGTAAAGCAGTCTTTACTCTTCAAGGGTTATGCGACTTGTTTTTAATTGAATTATAGGAGCTGATTTGATGGATATTGCAGCAGCACGTCTTGCCACACCTCTTAATAATGAACCAACCCTTTTTTTGAGAAAAGACACCACTCTGCAAAAACCTATGCCTAATCTTTGCATTTGCATTATGATAATATAGAGTAAATGGCGCATTTCATGTTAAGCGTCTCCAGTTTCATACTTGTGTGAGGATACTTATTGCTTGAGTGTGAGCACACACATAACCGACCCGATTTCATTTGGTCTTATTTGGAATTTTTAGGAATATGAATGAAATTGTAAGAAAAGCTACATACGGTATGTTAACTCCACCCCTCCACTTCATATGTGTTGGATTGGGCTTATTGTAACGTATAAGTGACGCTGTGTTTACACGTTACTAGCAATTTTTCATATATCGGTAGCAAGCTGACACACACACACATAGTACACCCGCGCACACACACGCTAATCCTCTTCCAAGCGCCTAATTAAATCTGGAGTGTTTGCCTTTCTGAGAGCTTTGCCCATAACCGGCCATTCACCTGATCCTCATCCCAAGAGAGTGTGATCTGGACAGGAAGCCTGTAAAGCCCTGCTGGCTTTGGGCCAACTGTCTAAGTGCCTCAGCAAGAACACACACACACACACACACACACATGTATATACACATCAGCTGCAACAAGCAATCATACTAATCAGTATGGGTCCCAAAATGAAGAGACGCTAAGCAGTCGAAGCATTCTAGATTCGTATGGAGTCTAAGACAACGACGTGGCTTTTGTTTGGTGTCTTTGCGTTCAATAATTGAAATCACAGCTGCTAAATGTCTGTTACTAGGATGGTGAATTGTACACACGGGAATCAGTGCGATGGCGTCGCAGACCTGGGTGGAATTCCCCCACTGCAGAACCATTAATCAACGTGCGCAAAAATGTAGCGCCGAACAGAATAAGTACTGTTTACGCTACTACTACTATTACTTTGTAATCCAGTACTGATTTCTGTCCGAGTTCAACAAAAATTCAAGACGCTCACGAGAGCATCGATTTGAATTTCCCCTCACGCCACGTTATCTTGTTTTGTGTCCCCCTAAAATAAAGTGCCTCCTCCATCCCCTCATTTTACAATAAAAGGGCTCTTTAAACGAGATGAAATCCCATTTTTTTCCAAGCCGAAGTCCATGGCTGCGTCCCCTCAGGCTCTCTCTCTCATTCAAGCCCATTTCCTTTCAAATGGCTGCGGTGCCTCGACTGCATTAGCATATATTTCCCTGTGCACCCATACAGTGTGTGTGTATGTGTGTATGTGTGTATGTGTGTGTGTGTGTGTGAAGGGGAGTGAAAGACTGTGAGCGATTTAATAGAAGCATTAATGGTTGTTCAGCCTTCACACAAGACTCCCTTAGGCTGTAGCTGTTCCCTTTAAATGCTCTCACTGAGTATCCTTCGCTACCACATGAGCAGCTCTGCACAAAAGCAGCTGTGATGAGAAAGTGCAGTAACTCCTTTCGTCATGTAACAGGTAGATAGTACATATTGGAGCATGGAATAGTTCATACACACCGAATCTACAGCCATGATTTCACACCAGGAGCTGGATTTATTTCATCATTTAACAAAATTAAAATAGTCGTCTCTTGGTGACTGCCACCGGATTTTGACTTTATTACTCTTCTATGAGTATCATCACTCCTTTTTTAATTTTTTTATCATTATAAAACTTCTTTGGACAAATGATAGAATCTTTGGAAGAATGATTCAACTCTTGTTAGTTTTTCAGAACTTCTATTTCGAAGTGGACTCTGCTGTAGATCTCTAATAAATGGCACTAAACTTTAAATGACCAAGCTACAGTTTTTAGAAATTTCTCCGAAAGCACTCAAGGGATTTAGGTGGAAATGGATTTGTCATAATTCTAATATGGCTAAAATTAAGGCCTTAATATGTCTCATTACGTTTGATTGGTTTGGACACAACACCATTAACATCACAGCATGAGCAAATATAACAACTATAATTTCTGATGTTGGTGTAGAATACATCAGGATCAATATTTATTTAATCAACTCGGAGGTACATGTGCCATTTTTACATTACCCACTCATTTTAATCATGATGTCTAAAAATAACTAAGATTACACTAATCTGAGACTAGTTTAGCTATTTGTCTAAATATATATTTGAGTAGAAACAACTTAGTATTAGGATAAGGTGAACTGCCACTTGTTACATTGCTGTTTCTCCCCAATGCACCCTCTTAAAAATTAAAATTCTAAATTAATTTCAAAAGACTAAATTAGAGAACTTGAGCCCTAAAGAGTTTTTATCAGTTTCCTTGACCTAAATTTCTGCCAAAGTCTCAATTTTTGAACAGACTAAACAGTTAAATTGGGGTTAACTGATCTATCCAACCAGACTCTTAACTCTGAGCCTTATGCTAGCATCTGATGACAGATCAGTATCAGTTATCTGCTTACCCAGCGATGACGTACCAACCTAATATCATGCCAAGTTTGTAGGAATTGTAATGACAAAAGACTAATTATGTTGGATTTCACACGAATGAAGTCATAAGAAAGAGTTGCTCTAGGCTCTAATCTTAGCCATTCTAGCTTTTCATACGAGTCAGATCATGTGAATTTTGATGAATTTGCGTGATGCCATGTTGAAAGTACAGCGAGTAAGGTAGAGCTAGAATGCCTTTGTGTAAAAGCCAATATGCACTAGGCATAAAACATTTTCTTGGTAGTAATCAGTAATACTAAAACATTAAGAGTTCATATTTTCCACCTTCTTTAGTCACAACAACTAAAAATTAATTAGTCAGGACATAAGAGTTGATGATCCAAATACTTTAGGGAAAAATTTGCACAAATTCTCCACTTACCTTAAATGCAGGTAAATGGGCACAAGGCTAATATAGCTAACAAGTATTGGGGGTTTATGATTATCATAATGCAAACTGCATGCTGAAATCATCACACCAAACATGTACAGGCTACTTGACTACATGTACATACAGTAGAACATTTGTGTCAATTCAATTGTACACCAAATTATTATTTTATTATCTATCATTCTGCTACTTCTCATGTAATTTGTAGTTTCTAATGAGAATATGGGAAAATGTGATGTATTTATAGCTACAGAAACTTTTGTGCCTTTCTTCAGGTTGTTCTTCTAATTTTTTTCATTGCTTTTGCATTGAGAGTGGAGTATATACTCCACCCTGACCTTTGACGTTCAACTGTTCAGAGCTCTCCAGGATGAAATAATCTGACCCTATATGCTTACAAACACTCGAGAATTGTACAAAGTAAAGTGTTATTCAAGGCTTCCTGGGGTTGTCTGGACTCCACTTGTGTCCTCTTGTGCAGTTACACCAATACACATTACACACTAAGAATACTTTGGATTCTGAAGAATGTCATTCAGATCCTTTATTCCTGAGGGTGCTGAGTATATGATTATTACACATACACTGGAAATGAATAAGTTGATGTTTTTTCTTTTAGAGCACAGAATTTGTATAACAACAAACAGCATTGTACAGATCATCTACTTGATTTTTTTAAACACAACATGCGACCGATGAGGAATATTCCATTTAAAATTGCACCACTTGCACCAGACGTTCAGCTTAATCTCAAATTTGATGTGTTTTTTTTAGCATATCAAGAGAGCATGTGGTTTGCATAACTCTTTCGCTTCAAAAGCCACTATTTTCCTCTCTTTCTTCTTTGATTGCATTACTCTGCGCTTTTATTGCATTTTTGGTTGCGGCCCGCCGCTCCGCTTCCGAGCATATCAAGCCGGGCCGTCATTTTGTGCCTTAATGTCGTTTGCCTCGAAACAGAGAGGCAGTAATGAAATCAGCGTCGAGGAAATGAAGCCTTGCCGCTTTGCCCTCTGCTTGCGTCACCGTCCCTCGGGGGAAACTCCAGTCCTTTTAACAGTTAAAATATCGAGAGCAGGAATCGCAGTTAGCAACAAACAAATAACAATAAAATTCGCTTGATTTAGGAATTTTTTGGTGGTTAAAAAAATACATTGAAATGAATAGAAATGCAGAGTTTGTTTGTGTTTTCATGCATTTAATAAAGCAGATTGCTACGCAAGTTCTCTGTATTAGATCACGCAGTGAACTATTCCGATTTCAACAAGCGCTCCTGACTAATCCCTAATACTCCCGAACCACCAGCTGCATGTGTGTGTGTGTGTGTGTGAGTGATTCCACTGGGGGAAGCTTAAGGAGCCAGGGTCAAACAAGGAACCGAGAGAGGAATTTCCTTCCGAAGATTTCAGGCAGGTGCAAGAAGTTTGGCTCATGCGAGCGGGTTTCTCCCTCATCGTAAGATGGAAAATATGTCCGTGTCCAGCTCGCACACACTCGCACATATACAGAATTGGACGCGTACAGTTTCTCAAGGGATGGAGTGTTAATGGGAGGTGGTATGAGACAGATTGATTGCATGACATTTCATTCGCGCAGTCCTACTTGTCCGTGTGTGTTAAGATGAGTTGTGATTTATTAAGGTCCTTCTTTGCACAGCGCTGCATATGCACACACACAGACATGAGGTCGTTCACACAGACAGGCACATGTTCTCGATCACACTTTTATTAGCATGTTCCCACATGCACACACGGCCTAGAACGTCTCAAATATGTAATTTCACACACATCGTGGATAAATTATGTAGTTCCTGAAATGGAATTTGTGAACAATTTTTCGTTTTATTCCCTTTTTTGATTGTCCTTACTTTTACATTTGATTGTCATCAGCGCGCACACAGTTCAGCTGAGCAATAAAAGGTCACGGGTTCACAAGTGTGCTACAACTACTGGTGTGCCTGTGTATCTGCGCATCAGTCCCCACAAAAGTGTACAGTGGTATGTATGCGTGCAAGTCAGTTATAATCTTTAACTGACTTTCCCTGACTTCAGCTTTTATACTGTAACCACAAAACCATGACTAACTTCTCCAGTGCTTCCAATTGCAAACACAGCAGGAAAACCGGGACTTGTAGTCCATTGAGATTGCCATGGTCTATTTTCCTGCGTGACCAAAACCGATAGGCACTACAATGACCAGATTAAATTCTAGTATGGCCTCTGCATGCAGAGGTCTTGGGCTCGTACAGTATGTGCCATGTAGTATCTGTTTCACTGGTGCCAGTCTATGGACTCCAGTTAACTCAAACTTAATGTAACCTCAACTGAAGGTTCACTTAAAAGCGCTATACAAATAAAATTGAATTGGAATTTAACAATAGACATTGTCACAAAGCAGCTTTACAGAAATCCGGATGTAGATCTAGATCCCTAATGAACAAGCCAGAGGCGTCATTGGCAAGAAAAAACTCCCTGAGATCATGATTGTTATGGTAAAGTTAAATAGCTGGCTAGCTATGTTTTAAAGTTACCTACAGTAGCAGTAAATGTGAAATTGTGCTACTGTGACAGTTGTCTCCAAATTGCCTATATAAACCGTGTGTCTTTGTCGTTGTGGATATGGCTAGCTAGCACACTAGTTAACACACACCTAAAATTTTAGTCATAATGGACGTGACTTCATTATATATAAGTGACCTAAGTTTTTATATAAAAAGTGGGTACAGGGTGTGAGACGCAAGTGCGTATACGCGGCATTGTGTTTATTAAGTGCTTTCTACTAATCGCTGTCGAAATCAAAAGGAAGGGTCTATACACAATCAGACAAGGCCAACCAAGGCATATAATTAGAACCGGGTTACAGATGTAAAGGCCAAAACCAGGAAACGCCAAAAAAAGAAAATGAAGAACTTGGAAAACAAGGATCAGAACTTGCATGGGGAAAAAATGTTTCTCGACTTTGCAATTCAAATGACAGGGTATAAATACAAACACTGAGGGCAAAAATAGACACAGGTCACTCTCAGACAAAAGGTACTAAACTGTACCATTGTTTGAGACTGGAGTGGGACCCCTTCGTACCTTTGAGATGTATTTTTCATCAGGGAAAATGAATATAGTGTACCCTTAAAACTTATTTAAAGTACAACAATTATCCATAAGGTGTAATTATGTACCATAAATGAGTTTTAAAGGTATACTGCATTTACCTTCCCAGGTACAAAGTACGCACCCTTGAGGATCACACCCGAGTGACACGCAATGGTACAGTTCCTTTTTTTTGAGAGTGGTGAAAGCAATATGGAAACGAAACAATGATAGGACTAGGTGGAGACCAAAACCAAAATTGGAAGTGAAAAGAAAAAAAACCCATAGGAGTAAATTTATAGAAAATGCCGCACGTATAGGGATATGGCTGATTATAATTTGTTGGTGGAGATAGTGATAGTGGTGGAGGACATATCATTTCATGATGATGTGTTCATACAGCCAATGGTGGGAAGCCTAATGCCCTCACTGCTGCGTCGATTTGGTTGGGAATCTACTCAAAGTCAAACTAAAAGTGGCTGAAGTGTGAGTGACTTCCAACTTAAAGCATCTCAAATTCAGTGGATAAATAGTGTTCATATGACGAACCTAGTGGGAATGGATATGTATGCCGTAGTTGCACCCCTTAAGAGCATTTAAGTTATTCGCTTATCTTTTCACTCGGACTCTCCTTCACTGACATTTTCTCTCTCCATCTACCTTGTGGTGGAAAAAACTTGATAATTCTTTATCTCCAAATTCTTTCGTGCTTCTCTTTTTTGTGCCCCTCACTCGTCCTTTCTCTTTAAGGCCGCAATATTTCTGTTTGCAGTGCTTGGGTGGTCATGGCCGCCAGACACACCGACTGTGTTGCTGACGGACAGAACACACGCATACACACCACACACAGTCCTGCTTCTGCAAGACCACATAGAGCAACAATGTTAGCGATGAATCAACCCCTTGACATGACCCCCCACCACAGACACTACTGTATACAACGCATATATGATAACTAACAAGTGTATGACAAGCTCAGATATTGAAGGTAAACTATTGTGCTTGTTGAGTCTGGACCTTTATAAAATCTCTATTAGCAGGAAGTCAAGATGACTTGTGTTATAAGCTTTAAGGTGTTGCGCCTCTCATGAGATAGGCTTCTTCAGTTCATCCCTACCCCCAAATCAATGCTCCATCCTCACTGTCTAAACATGAAAGAAATTTCAGGTTCATCTCAGTATGCTGGAAAATCAGATTAGCCTTGCTAGTGACAAGTGCCCTTGGGGGTTTTGATGAATGTCCTTCTGAATTTTTTTTCCCTTCTTTCCTCCAGACGAATGGCTGAGGAAGGCCACAAAGAAGCAGGCCGCTACCTGAACCCTAGTCCAGCCTACAGTGAAAACCAAGCCTCTCAGCCAGGCTCGAGTCGTGTTCTCGTACCCCGCTCTGGACCTTTTAGATATGACTTGCCCCCGTCCCCCTCTCCTGGCCAGGGGGTTGTGCCAAGCTACGAAGCTGCGATCAGAGGCGGTAATCGCATGGCTGGTCCTGATCAATATGGAGATGGGCAGTACCCGAACCATCGGCACAAAAACCCAGCCATTGGAGCTGTGTAGAAGAAGGTAGCTTCGTTTTGGAGCAATGTTGGATATAATTAACCACCTTCCGAAACTATGAAGCAACATTTTGGATTAGTGTACACTCTTGGGAAAAGGTTTTCTCAATGGTTCTTTGGATAGATAAGGGTTCTTCGCTTTCCTAAAGGGGTTCTTTTTAGATCCCTCTCTGAAAGAAGGACACCACTCTGATGTTCCCTCTGGGGGAACCTTTAAGGACCACTTTGAGCTTTTCAGCAGTATGTCAAGGTGACTCAACCTTGTATTATATGCTTGTGGACGTTTTGCTTCCTAACCGACAGACTTCCATCCATACTTGAAGGTCCATAATCAACAAGTAACGGTCCATCCTTAACTATCCGAAGAACCCTTAAGAAACGCATTTTTCCAAGAGTGTACATCAATCCAAAATGTTGCTAGCTTTATTCTTTAAGGGTTTCCCCAGAGGTTGAAGGTTTCATTGAAAAGTTTTGAAGGAACACTTTTATCTGCTTGATTTAAACAATCTAAAAAAAAGTAAGCTCACCAGATCCTAGATGGAGAAAAGAAGTTTGTAATTCTTTGTTGCCAATGTTAATATTTTGCCACATTTAACGTCAGATTGCGGTATTGTAAATATTTCTTTCCTCCTATTGTGTTATATGCTGGACAGATTATCTTTATACCTCTTTATCCAATTTACAGGCATCGAGTTCAGTTCAATTTATACATGTACACTTGTGTGGTTGTCTATGTCTACGATAACTTGTACACGATATAATTTTGAATATTATTCCTGCCGGTGTGTGGGGTCTGGTTCTACTGTAGATAAACCACTCGTCTGTGGTTTTTGATGGCTGTTATCTGTGTGGTTTCCCTCATAGCTTAAGGCTGTGGTTTGCCCGTCTGTGTTATCTGATGACTAACAGTCTCTGTTTTCTCGCTGTATTATCATGAACGACTGCTCATTTTACCCTATAGCATCTCCTGAGGAAATAGGTGCCTTACTCTTGTTCTGAGCAGAATTACACTATAATTAGATGGTTAACGAGAAAACGAGGACATGTTGGTGATTAGGTTTTTGTCCAATCAAATCTTACAACGTCTGTCTTGTTGTTTTCATGTTCTAGCTACTTTGGAAGGTGTAAATCTTATCGCTTTGCTTGGTTTATAATGAAGGGAGCTCTAATGTGAGTGCAGTGCCAAATTAAATTTGGCTTCTTTTTTTTTCTTAAAAATGTGACTTTTTAAAAATGTTATAAAAATGCTGGTGAATTTTGCACATTTTTTGTTGAACAATACTTCTGCTTATCGTCTGTGGTTCATACAGTGTGCCACTTTTTGGTGTAAATATTCCAAACTTCCATTTTGTTGCATGATTGTGCGCTTTTGCTTTTCCAGTCTTGCGAATGAATGAAGCATTTTGTAAGGTTTAAGATTTTTGCAAAGTAATTCGAAGCCAAATGGAAGGTACTTGGGCTGCTTTTCTTTCTATATTTAACAAGTTTTATTTCTAAGGATGATAGAACAAATTATATGAAGGTATGATGAAAGTGTGTGTGTTTCATCCATAAGAATAATAGATTATCTGAATATATGCTTATGTATTAAGTTAATATTCTGTCTTTGGAGAAATCACTTGTGACAATCTTGTGTCATTGACAAACGAGTTGATTTGTTTCTTTGTTATTGCATGTTTTTAGCATGTTTTGCAATAAAAACAGATATGAAGTCATTCAAATGTGTTTATGAGAAAGTAAAAATGTGAAAGGTTTAATTTAATCAACGTTGCAGGTTGTAGATATGAATTTCATAATCATTGCTTAAATTTTGTCATTAAAAAAATGTATGAACTTTAACAGTTTGTAGATAATCTTCAGAAAATCTATACTGGGGAAGACGATGTGTAATAATCACAGCAAAGATTTGCTCTTTTTCTATTAAGATTTAATTAAAATTTTCAACTCTCTTTAATTCGATTGCTCACAATAAATTATACATCCTCCAAACACACTTATCTAAGATGACTGATAATTAACAATTAACACTCCCGATGACGCTGGATCACATTCTTCTAATTAAGATTTTGCTGCCTGTGTGATTAAGGTATAATTGACCTATTTGGGGAATTACACTTGATTAGAAAATTAGGCTGGGAAGGTTTGGGCTCTTGTTAGAATGAAGTTATTATGAGTTTAATTAAGACGATTGGAAGGAGAGCCGACACTAGAAAAGAGAAAACATTCAAAATGTGAACAAAGAAAAGGTGACAAGTGAAGAGGAGTGTTAAATGAAAGGTACATAATGACACTCCAAGCTTGGTTTGACTAGAACACAAAATCCTTAGGAATTCTAACAAGCAATTTTGATGGATTTCATGAGAATGAAGTTTTTAGTAAAGCTATAACCGCTACCGCTAACCCTACCCATTATCCTAACCCAAGTCGTTAACTTTTCATACAAGTTTGCTCGTACAAATTCCCTTGCATTTACAATCCTTAAAACGTGTGTTGAAAATTGCTTTGGGAAAGGAAGGTTAAGGTTTTGCATTGTGATTTGTCCTTCTGCTTCACAGAGAATAATTACAAAAATTAATAGAAGCAACCCAAGAGAAATGCAATACAGGACACACAGCTTCACTGTGACAAAATCAATGTTGCAATCTTTGAGTATCTTTGAGTAGTTTTATTTATTCTTTTGTTAAGTTTTAGCATGTGTTGCAATAAGTCAATTTGAAATCATTCAAAAGAATTTAAAAGAATTCATTGAAAAGAAAAACGCAAAATGTTAAAAGTAAAAATATTAATGCACATTACATTTAATTCCTTTGATTTTTAAATTTAAGTTTTAAAGATGCGTGTGTTTTTTTTACATGTAAGAATAGAGGTTTAGGATATGAATATTAAAAAAATATTACTTTTGTGGAAGCATTTTTGATTAGCCCATTTATTTATGTAATTGTTAGCCTATTACATATTTTAATATTTTTTTAAATTAGTTAAAAGTAAAAAAAATATATATATATATATTGCTGTTACATCGAATGACAGTTTTCAGATATGAATTTCAAAATTCTGCACTTTGCTTTATCTTTTTCTACTTGAACCAACCAACTTCCTCCCAAAGAAACTGGAAGATGGACTGTAAGTGCTGTTGCGACACAACGGCGCAAGCGAGACACAACGGCGCAAGCGAGACACAACGGCACAACACAACAGCGTAACACAACAGCACAAGCAAGACAACAGCAAGACGCAACAGCACAAGCGAGACACAACAGCACAAGCGATACAAGCGAGACACAACAGCACAAGCGATACAAGCGAGACGCAACAGCACAAGTGATACAGAACAGCGAGACGCAACAGCACAAGCGAGACACAACAGCGAGATGCAACAGCACAAGCGAGACACAACAGCACAAGCGATACAAACGAGACGCAACAGCACAAGCGAGACAACAGCACAAGCGAGACGCAACAGCACAAGCGAGACGCAACAGCGAGCAAACAGCGAGACACAACAGCACAAGCGAGACGCAACAGCGCAAGCGAGACGCAACAGCGCAAGCGAGACGCAACAGCACAAGCGAGACGCAACAGCACAGGGTACAATTATATGGCTTGGGGAGACTGCTAGAATATTTTTTTTAAAGAAGCTCCTTAAGAGGATCGCTCTTAAACCTCAGTAATTCATTAAAACAATGTAGAAATACTGATTTCTCTAATTAGATAAAAATAATAATAATAATAATAATAATAATTCTGTATTTTCTGTGGCATCATTATCTATACCAGTGAAGCATAACATTAACTGTATAACTATTTCAGATTTCTGTATCACGGTACATTCTTTTTTTCACACTATATTCAAATGGTTACCAGCTTTAACCCCTTTACAAAGAATCAGAATGGATCCTGGGAAGGGGCTGTGCTCTTGATGAAAACGAAATGCATATGCATATGCATCCTCCCATCCAAGCACATTCCATAGCGCCATCGTTTTTTGTCCTTCACCATAACTCCTCGATTATGTCAATTACCTTCCCCTCTTTTCATGTATCTCAGCCCGTTGAGTGGTTTTGCTCATTTCTTTACAGCGCCATTACGAGGAAATACGGTCTGTGGCTCCATAGCTCATCAAGACGTTATCGGTTGGAGCTGGAAAGTTCTGGATGGAATTTTTTGTATTTATTTTTTGCCAAGGGACACGCTGACCCACCCTTCACCTATGGTGAGTAAATGTGAAGGAGTTATCAAGCATCACATCATCCAAGAACTGAACGCACGTTAGTTTAGGAGATTATAAACAGACCCGAGAAGTGCAGAGGGCTTCTTCGTTCACGTACTGTAGTTATTAATTAAAGGAACACAGATCCGAAATATGACTTGTCTATATAGACGGTGTGAAAGCCGTCTCAAATAATTATGAGTGCCCTGTAATGAGTGTTTTGGCGTGAACACTATGGAGGGCTTCTCAAACGAAAAGAGTGCGTTCTTATTGACTCAGTAGGAATGATGACGCATAGAAGACAATTAACACTATGCATTAGGAGTGTACACGAGTTACCATTTGAAAAGCATATACGACGCTAAAGCGGTTGAAAAATGAAGCAAATGGTGTGAACATGTGATTCTAATAAATTTCAGTTTTCACAAGGATGCCTCAGACAGCTAAGACATCTCAATATATGTATAAATCGAATACAATTTTTTGATCAGCCAGGAATCAAAAGCAGTTCTTGCTAGTGGACTTAGACTTTTGGACCCTGCTGTAGGTCTACTTATAATCTTGCGATCCAACATTGCTGTGTTTTTGAGATTATCACGAAGAGATTTGTCAAGTTAACAAAGATTAAAGTTGCTGGATCACTTTCGCTAGTCACTGAGGCCTCCGAAGAGCTGGGGAGAGCTGATTCTAGATCAGCTCGGCGATTTTGAAATGCTTTCCACTTCAAGTTATCCGTCTTCCTTTCAGCATTACTATGGATGTGTCGCTCGGTCTGTGCGTGCGTGCGTGCACATTTCAGCTGAGCTAAGCTCCATCTATCCATAGTTTCATACTTCTAATACCAATATGGTCATTTATCCATTATTTTTTATAATGATAGGCAGTCATATTTTCTTAAAACTGGACCCGGAATAACTGATCAAGCTTGAGTGTGAAAGTGTTTGAGCATCAATGTCCTTTATTTAGGGAGTTTAAAGTAGTGGGTAACACACACACACACACACACACATAAACACACACTTACACATACACACCAACACCAAATGACCTTATTGACAGGAGCTGAGAGAAAGCGCTGCCAGTTCCTGGCCAATGCCAGGTGTTTAAGTTGGCAGAGGAGGGAGGGCTGCTCGTGCCCCAGATATCAGGCCCAGTATCGGGTTCCTCCAGCGTGATAAAAGGAACGTTCCTGTTAGCCTTGCGCTAAGACCCGCGGCGCCCAGCCAAGACATGCATGACTAAGGCTCTGTGCCCTCGGAAGAGGGAGGGATATTTTCCTTTAGTAAGCTATGCGTGGATTTATTTGGCGGGCCTTCATAATTTTATGTAATATTGCTAATTGCTTGGTGGGAGGTGATGGAGAATATACAGTTTAACGAATTATGAAGATGATGTATGTCATCTCCCTGGGAAAAACTCAAAGGAGTAATCCAAATGAAGTCGGCATCCAGCTTTTATTTGGATACTGCACCCATCATGCAAGGTTTATTTCGCAATTTAACTTGGACACCTTTGTTTTGAATTTTCTCAATCAAGTCTTTATATAAATATTTAAATCTTTTTTTTTTTTTTCATGTTTACTTTGGCTCCCCACTTTCCACATTCCAAATCATAATCAGGTTGGGGCAAGATGTGAACTATTGTTACTCATTTGGTGGAATGTGATTTAATGCTTTAATGCAAGATTAGGTAAGATTTTTGTAAGATTTGGGAATGAAGGGATCATCAAATACAGTAAAGTTAAGTAAAGCTTTTTTAGGATACTGCACCAGGTTCAACTATTACACAGTAGAACAAAGTTTTTTTGGGCACTTTTGTGAATAAATTGGGATTTATGTGTTGTTATATGTTCTCAACATCTTAACATCTGGCTATGCAAAGAAGGCTAGATAGCTAATTGTGACAGAATGCTTTAGAAATTGCTTTGACAAGTTGAAATAAAATGAAAAAGCAGGAAGGACTGAAAACGCACTTGTACGATTGTGAAAATCGTCAAGACGAGGAATTAGCTATAACAAATGCAACGGAAAAAAAGTCAAAGTGCTCTGTCCCAAACCACATACTATTTTCTAAATAGTATGTCAGAATAGTAATGACAGTACACCATTGGTGGTATACTAATTTGACATGCTATTCAGAACATTAGTATGCACTTTGGGACACAGTCAGAGACGTGAATGATAATAAAACGTTTAGACTGGGAGGGGTCGGGCGTTAGTATAGCTACCAAAGATTTCACAAAGATTGTGTTGTAAATAATTTGCATTTTCATCAAAGTAATACCAGAGATTTGCCCCAATTTTACCCCTGATAACGCCTTGTGTTTTTAACAAATACAGCTTTTTCCTGTTTTTCCTTGACCATCTACATTCCAAATTAGTGTTTCATGAGCAAGCTATGGCAGGATTGGCACATGTCATGACTCCTATTGTAAAGATTATAAAGAAAAGTAAGGATGGATTAAGTGAATGGTCGCATGAGGTTATAATATGTAGTGCTACTATTTGGCTCTCAAGACACGCCACAGCTTTGCTGTACTATAATTCTGGGGATTTCATATTTACAGTGACATAACCAAACCATAAACCCGTGAACTAGGTGCTTGTAACATAATTCTAAACTATACACAACAAAAATTATATAAAGAATTAGTCCTATATTAAAATATTCAACATGAATTTCAAGGCGATATTGTTTTATCTGGAGTATGCCGTGATTATTATGAGCTGGTTTTTTTGAGAACAAGGCTAACTAGGCATGTGTTTTGTAATACATATGCAGTAAATGAGATAATCCTTGTTGGACAGGCCCTTTACAAACCTCCATAAATCACGTCTCTGGATCCCATTCCCTCTCTTCTGTGTTTTCGCATTCCAGAATTCCACACCGCCTGGTGTATGGTTACTGTAGAAACCAACACACCAATCTGGTGAAAGTTTCCAGACAGAGAATTCCAAACAGCCAGGTGCAGAATCAAGGAACACACACACACACACACACACACACACACATATACATGTCTCCATTGGACACCAGCTCGATGAGCAGATTCATTAAGTCCCGAGGAACCTCACCCCCTCATTAAGGCAGGCAATTGGTGGCTAATTGAGACTGGCGCGGTGTAAATAAACTCAGAGGTCACGCCCGCTGCTCCAATTTCCGCTCAGATGGATCTCGTTCTTGACCAATTCCGCCGGTTTGATTTCACATTTCACGGCTGGCAGGAGAGTTGGGGATGGTGCTCTCCGTTTGTGCAAGCATTTCCTAGAAGAAATTTAGGCTCATTCAGAAAACATTCAGGCCACCTTTCGGGCCAAGTTCAACAATTCCTGCGGTCCTACCAAGGATTTCTGAGTGCCAATAATATATCAACATAATGCTTTTATAGTTAATTTTTTCGCCTACGTAAACTGGTGAGATTAAACACACCAGCCTTGCTTAAAAATCCTCAAAAGATAAAACAAGGTCATCCTTTTATATCTTAATTTCTACCTAACTGCACTGTTTGCTTTCCTCCCGGCTGTATTAATCATTGTGAGTTTGTGTTTGCACTTCTATATCGAATATGGATGGTCTCCTCCCAGTTATCTACTGAACCAACGCCATTTCATTTCTGACCTTCAACGAGAAACGGCTAAACTCCTAGACAAAACAATGGCCCACAGGCACTTGCATCTATCTACCAACACCCAACCCCCATTGCGTTCTTTCTCACTCACACACACACTCAACCTGAGTCGCCTACAGTCCCCGTGACCACCAACTGCTTGCCCTTCTCACTCACCCGCTCTTCTCTTGTACGGCGTAAACTTTCCGTCGCTCCTTTGCTCCGCCGGCTAGAGTTACGCGTCACTTGACACGGCATGCAATATTGCCGGTTTCATCATTTGCGGCACTGTACGTTACTTTTTCTTTATTTCCGTGGTGGAAAGTGGCTGCTCAACCTGGGGGCGGAATGGTATGAAAATCCATGGTATGATAATCGTACCATGGTTTCGAGTACATCACGATATCTGCTTACAAACTCCACATAACGCTGCAGCGATGGCGTAGGTCTGAAATGATTTGGTTTGAGAAAGTGCCAGAATATTTTAAAGAGGATCGCTCGCGTTTTAAGGGACGTGCTGCGGCTGGAAATAGTTTTGCGATGTCGTTATCTTGTATCCTGTATAGCATTAACAATATAACTATTTCAGATTTCCATATCGCTGTATAGTGTCATACCGATATATCGTCACACCCCGAGCTGAAATTGTCCTTAAGGTTGAAGCAGGCCCTGCCAAATTTAGCATGTTATGGGTTCTATCAATACAACCGGTTGCCAAATTGGTGTCATACACAAGCCACGTCCCGGTGCGTGCTCACACACACTGTTGAAGCTGTTAAGGGGCTCTGCGGCTAACCTGTTTGCTTCGCTGAGCCCAGGCCAAGCAAAGCGCAATGGAGGCGCTGTGTGCGTGCGTGCGTGCGTGCGTGCGTGTGTTTTGCAGGTCAGGGCTCATTGGCAGAAGTGTGTGATGACTGGGAACAAGCTGAAGGATGATTTACACATTCCCCTTTAACCTCTCTCTGTGTTTTACACACACACACATACACACACCGAGGAATGATTTTTCCACAGTGAGTCGATAAAGGATTGCTTTTTTGCAAGGGGGTATACTGTGTGTTTAAGTGTGTGTATGTGGAGAGGGAAAGGGAGTGAGTGAGTGAGTGAGTGCGGAGGAGGAAGAGGTTAAAGGTGCTAGCCCTGAACCGTAGCTCAGCACATAAATCAAGTGTGTAAATCTCTTTTCCAGGAATGCGGACAGACAGTAAGAGCCCGGCCTCGATCCAGGACCAGCACAAAGGCCACGCTACGCTCGCTCGTTTACTCAAACTGTTAACTGTGCTTGATGATTCATGTTCACATTGAATGAATTCAGCTAACTAAAGCTTAACGTCTTGAGTTGAATTAAACTTGAAATGTTAAAACCCAATTCTACATATTTGTACATAGATATTAGTGACGCTACTTGAAGAAATGGGTATTAGAACAGATATAATTTAGTTTGTCGTTCGCAAGCTCTGCCATTTGAAATCCATTACGTCAACAAAAATCTATGAAACTTTGAAGTATTTGAAGCAAACGCTCTCCATCGTCAAAGGGGACTTTCACTACTGCGGGGAATTCAGGTGACAGCAGCTTATTTCTTTAAAGTGGATTTGAAATTGTCCCATGCTTTTTTTTTGTTCTATATTTCATGGGCCTTTGTTCAGCTAAATCTTTTAATGTTTTGGTTTTCAGTCACTGATGCACTTTTCTCCACTCCATGAGTTTGAACATTCAGTTTTCTGAGAGCAAAAACGCATCGCTTTGACACTCTACGTGTTCGAGCTTCATCAGATTCATTATCGATAGTTAAAATTGATAACTGGAGGTGTTGAGCAGGTTTAGTGTTTGCATCTTCTGCATCTTCATGAATAATTTATTTTAAAAGCTCAGACAATGGCTTACCCCAATTTCATACTAGAAAGTGGCAGGCAATCATCCATTTTCCAAGATTCTGGTGACAG
>JAOUQW010000025.1:656153-672326 GCA_028565825.1 Olivaichthys viedmensis | reverse complement strand
TTTATTCAGCACATTCTGTATCTGTGATGAAGTTGCTGTTCTCTCTCTCAGTGAACAAAGCTTTATGTATTGCTCTGATCGTGCTTTGGATACGACTGATCCAGTTTCGGCTCAAGGACCAAGAACAGTGGTTCTTTAGCAGTCCTGGGATTTCATCTCACGAGCTTCCACTGGCCTTGATAGGCAAGGATTCTTTACTTTAAAGGAATACTCCAGTATTTTGCAACCTAACCTCTATGTACCACATCCATACTGAGAAAAGAACAGTTGACTTGAAAACTCGCTTATAATGCAAGTCTAAGGGCAGTTGTTGAATTTCATCACTGAACTTTTAAAATATGTGTCTGAATAACACAAATTTAAAACTACAGCTGTTACACTCTATCAATAAAGGTTTTACAGACAGATGTGATAGAAAGTCTTGCTAAAGCTGTTATATCCAATTTTCCAACACTGGAGCAATACAGTAACTTGTAACTTGGTACGTACACGTTCCCAAAGATTTTATGGTATCCACGCATGATTAGGTGGCAATCATGTTGGCAATGCATAACCACAAATCCTTCCCTCTGAAAAAGTAGTCCCATATTTGAAGGGACGAGTTTTAGAGATTTAGAGCTTAATTCACAAAAGCCTTCGCCTGAAGAAATTCATGAAAGTTTTCTACAAAAATACGTGTTTCACATAAATGTTTATTGACGGACCTCAACAACCTCACTTAGGCTTCCATTACAAGTGAGTTTGGCGTGAACGGGCTTTTCTTTCTTCTCTCAGTTTTGAAACTCTTGTCTGTGGTAATCACAAATACTGAGCCAAGAACAGATGCAGTAGATTTAGGTTTAAAAGCACCGAGGTATTCCTTTAAGGTTCATTTGAGTTTTGCTTATTTTCTGTCAAATGATAAAAAATCGGAGAACAAGATCATGATTCTGTTTCGAAAAACTCAAGGAATGTGTCTTTGTTAGCTGTTGCTGTTGGACCTGCTTGGTCTTTCCTTGTGCCAAACAGAGCCACCCTAAGCTGATCTGCCACACATCTGTTACGGTAGTGAGATTTTCATGAGCTTTGCTTTCCTCAGTTAAGGCGTTTTCCAGTTTGCCAACGGTGTTCACCTACATATTTGTGGAGACTTGCATCAGACCCAGAACTGTCAATCAAATCTCAATCTCAGACCCAGCATCTCCACAACCCCTTGCTGAGGTGTGTGTTTCCCCTTCGTTTCTCCATCTGTATGATATTGATCTTATACCGTATATCTTAACCAAAAAATAAATAAATAAATCATCTGTGTGCTTGTCATCTTTTGGGTGTAAAATCATCTCCAAGTTCTCCCAAGACAGTCATGTGCATGTAATTTTACACTAAGTGCATATGGCAGCAGTTAGTCCAGCAAGGGGAGGGTTAATAAAAAAAAGAAGAAAAAAAAAGAAAAGAAAAGCTATGGGTGGTTGTCATGGAGAAATGCCTTTATGAAAGTGTGTCTGTCTCCTAATCTGAGCTCCATTTCGAATAATAATCACCATAATGTTGTGGGGGATGTGAGCTAAAGGATTAGCCTGTTATACTTCTCATACATGGTTTCCTCATATGTGGTTCATCATTGGTTACCTACTGTACGGTACGTCCATTTGTTTTTGCAGAATCTCTTGAAACCTTCAGGAAGCATCTGTGAACAGTTGATCATCTGATCTTACTCCTAATCCTTTTGCTTCATGCCTTACTGCATGACAACGTTACTTAAAGTTGCATATTTTGCAACATTTGGTTTCTCTCATCTTTATTGTCTTTTGTATCCTTTTGTATCTCTATATTACGGAATATACCATTCCTGAAATAGAAACATATTCGCCAGGCAGTCGTCTCACCTATAAGTCGCTTTATATAAAAAACTGTCTGCCAAGTGAATACATGTGCTATTTGTGCTAGAATTAGCATTAGTGAGCGCTCGGGCATGTTTGTGGGAGATAACGAGTAGACAGAAAGAAAAAAGAAATTGCTAACGTCTGTTCCGGGTGGGATGCTAGAAAAGAGGCTTTGTTATGCTGGATCTCATTACAGCTTTGGGGGTGACCCTTGAACCCCCAGACAGTGAGTCTGCTTGTCACTTCCTGTCTTAACTTCACAGGCATGCTATTGGCAGCCCATTGTTCCTGGCAGAGGGGGAGATATGATTGGTTAAATGTTTGCATACTCCAACAAGTACATTGATTAGTCTAATATTTGTAAGGCTTCAGAGGTTATTTCTATTATAAATACTGGAGCTTTGTCACCGATTTACAATCATATGATCTCTGCTAGTAACACAATCCATTAGCTATTGTTGAAACCTCCGTAATAGCTGTTTTATATGGCAGACACATAACGTGATAAACATATCCGTTCTGTATGCACTGCTATCCCAGAGGTACTGTAGAGGCAGTGATTTATGTTCCTCATTTGTTCCAAGTATATGCTTACTTGGGTCCAAAGTGGTAAATAACCGTTTTTCTCTCTCTTTCTCTATTTCCACCTCTCAGGTGAGAAGTGTGGTGGACGCGTGGATGCCAACGATGCAGGTTACATCACTTCGCCTGGTTACCCTTTGGAGTACCCGCCACACCAGAACTGCGAGTGGGTGATCACGGCCCCAGAACCCACCCAACGCATCGTGCTGAACTTCAACCCCCACTTTGAGCTGGAGAGGCTGGACTGCAGGTAGGCAGCCGTTGGTTGAGAAAGAGATTGTGCGAGATGATGGTGAAAGTCATGATGGTTAAAAACTAAAAAAAAAAAAGGTTCCTTAAGGGTTCTTATGGATGGCTTAAGTGTTTCAGCTTTCTTCTTGCACCCTTTTTCTGAAAGGGAAACTCTCGGTTATAGGGTTCTACGTAAAAACGTTAAGGGTTTCCCCCCAGAGGGACAAGCTGAAGAACCCTTCTGAGCACTAGATAGAAGTGTAGTGAGGCAGAATGATTTACTAATTCTGGAAGCAGAATAACGATGAAGGATTAAAGTAGGATGCCGAAAAAGAAAGGCATACATGCATCCACATACATCTTTAATTAAGTAGCGATGACAGAAAGGCTGAAGAAGGTAAGAAGGAGCAGCATGCAGACATTTACAGGAGGCGTAGAAGAATAGAAGGTGAGCAGGCCAAAACAAGCAGGAGATGAGGAGGAGGGGACAATAAAGTTAGAGAAGAAAGGGGGTAGAGAAGGAAGCTAGGTGAAGGGAGGGCTAGAGGGAGCCTGAGATGGAAGAGGGTTACGAGACACATAATAGGGTTTGGAGCAGAGCTAAAAGGCTTACGGAGGGATGCGGTGCAGCTGTCAGCAGGAGAGATGTTTTTTTCTAGGAGGGTTTAAAGCTCCCCCCTTCTCAAAAGCTGTATAAAATTAATTAGATTCTTCTCCAAGTTCTCCTCGCGCGAGATGAAGCTGGTTACTAACGTTTCTGAAGCAATGTACTTTGATTTACATTATTTAAGGGGTTTGATTCTGGCTTGATTTTGGTTCTTCTTAGGGGTTCTACCTGGAACCTTTCAATTTTCAATTTTCATCTTTCTCAATGGAAAATCTTCTGGTGTGGGTTTTTTACATAGAATGTTTAAGGGTTCCCCATAGAGGGATAAACCAAAGAACACTTTAGGGTGCTAGATTTTCTAGCTTTTTCTAACAGTGTAGGGAGCCAATATTCTTCCCAGTTCTTTAGACTTGATGATTTTAGTGGGTTTCTAGAATGATATAGTCGTTTTAAAAGCATTTTGTTCAGATCCCTCAAAGCTTAGATTAGATTGTCCCGATTTTCATCAGTCCCCATTCACTCTCCCATTTTGCTCTTTTATTGTGTCTGTTAGGTGGTTCCTAAACCCACTTTCCTTTAAAAATCCACTCATGGCTCACCCTCAAACCACCACATGTGTTTTAGTGTGTTTTAGTGCGGGGGTTGGAAGGCTGTCAATGGCATCCAGAATTTTCTCACTGACATTAAAGATGCCCCCCCCTTTGACACAGCCGCACCAAACCTCCTGCGTTTATTTATTTATAAGACAGAACAAATGGGGCATTAATGCTTCCAGATTGTGGGTTTCTGTTAGGTTTTTTTTAACCTCCGGGTCCAAGACAGAGAGACTGTCAGACAACAAAAAGATGACCAAAATGAAGGCCAAATGCCCACCCTTTCATCCGTCATGCCCTCTCTGCTTTTATTTTTTGCTGCAGTGGAGGAGTGCAGATGTAGTTCATGCATGGTTGGCTTTATCCGGTTGGACAGGCTCCATGTGGGCACTTGTTTGTTGTTGAGATTTGTCAGAGTGGGTGTTCGGAGTTAGGGAAAAATTGCACCGTGAAGGACGTTCCCAGCAGGAGCCGGAAAGCGGCCTGCTGGGCCGTGCGTTAACCAAAGTTCCTTGCTCTCGGATTGGTCAGATGGCGAGGTTTCTGAGGTCTTGTGGTAAGCGAGTGCCGGTGATCAATTTTTCTGCACCCAGTAAATACCTACCTGGTATTTTTAACACATATGTGTATAAAATGTTTAAAGGCATTAAGACCATTATCTCAACTCTCAATCTGTTCCAGAACATTCACTTTCAGGGCTTTGGTTAAATTTTATCATGTCATTTATATGTCAGGTTTATAAAAGTGTGCACATACTTATCTACTCATTTAGACAGTGGTTGCAGGGATGGTGGGCTCAAACGATGAGGTACCCCCCCAGCCTACTAATAGCCTAATTAATGTGTCATAGCACAATTACATATCAACACAATCCCCCAATATTATAAACATAAATTTACTACCCATTAACTCTGGGCATCTTTCAGTAGTTAATGCTGGTTTTCATAAACTCAAGGGTTCCTCAAGGGTTCTTTGGGCAGTTGGAATCCTCTCTGTTAGGGAAAACACTCTGTTGTAGAGTTCTACGCAGAGTTCCCTCAGAGGGACAAGCAAAAGAACTCTTAAGGGTTCTAGATTTAAACTTTTGTTTATATTTGTGTACCTGTTTTTTTTGTGCTTTTTTTATTATCTCAGATATAGATGGAATTATCAATAATATTGATAATAGACATATAAATTTTTTTTTTTTATAACATCAATCTAAAAGGGGTGGAAAGGGGGGTATCTGGTTTTACAATTTCTGTAATTTTTTCAAATGTGGGGGATGATAGACCCCTGCACCCCCTCAAATCGAGCCCCGCATTTAGAGATCTCTGTTAGGTTACTCTCGAAACACTGATTTTTAATGCATTATAGACATATAATTAATATAGAATTTAATTCACCAGTTGCACACACACATATTATCTTACATACATTCATTCAAGTGGTATATAGCTATAGCAATTCATGTTTTTGTAATGAATTATGAATGTACTTGGAGGCATTAAGGTCAGACATGGTCGTGGCTGTTTGCTGCTGTATGGGATTGATTCATTAGTGCCGTGTGTGAAATTGAGCTGTTGAAAAGGTTGCCGTTGGAGAATAGTTGACTTGGGCCGAGCGGACCACACGCACTACATGTAAGCCAATACACAGTACACGCGGCCATTTGAACTTTCGTCACTTTCGTCTCTCACCCACACACACACACAAGCGCCAACCCTGATGAACCCTGTAATCCCATGGCAATGCGGAGCTACAATATTTGTTAGACATTATGGTTTAGTTTCAACTTCAGGATGCTATTTTAGAGAAGACAGAAAGGAAAGAAAATGTGAACGCAAACAAGTGATCGAAAGAAAGAGAACACAGCGCCTCCAGTCTTCTTCCTGCACGTCTCCTCCCTGCCGTCTCTATTTTTCTCCGCGCACTGCGCAATGAGTCATCGTCAGCACTTTGTAACAGGCATGATTGATAGGGTTCGCTTGCCATTTCAAGGAACACACACATCTACGCACTATCGTTTACATTCATTCTCTGCTCCCAAATTCTCCCTACACTCTAAGGAGCCAGCTCAGTACTGCAGGCCCCCCAAAGGCAAGGTCAAACCGAGATCAAGCCGACTTGATTTCTTGAGCACTATAACCTAATTTATACCCATCCATTCAAGTGAACCCTTTTTTTTTATTCTTTTTTTTACACCGATCACATAGTTAAGGTGCCTAAGCTGTGGGAGCAATCACTTTTTAGAGACCTGCCAGTGTCCATGGGGCCACTTCAATTGTGGATTTCGTCCCAGAAGAGTCCGGGATG
Source organism: Olivaichthys viedmensis (assembly GCA_028565825.1). Taxonomy (NCBI): domain Eukaryota; kingdom Metazoa; phylum Chordata; class Actinopteri; order Siluriformes; family Diplomystidae; genus Olivaichthys; species Olivaichthys viedmensis. The sequence goes on along the minus strand of JAOUQW010000025.1, from coordinate 666,156 downwards.
AGCGCCAAATGGCTTTCACCTCGAGGGGCTGTAAGCAGATTGATGTGGAAATAGATGCAATAAAAAAGGTAGATGAAATATTAGGCTATATCTTTAATGCGATCTCCTGCCGTCTTCTGCGCCAGAGGGAAGGAGGAGAACGTAGGGAACTGTGGCTATGGGTGCCGCGCGCTGGCTACCTCTTATCTCTACGGCATTCAGTCGTCTTTCCTACTTTGCCTCTCCCTTTGTCGCCACTTTCTCTTGCTTTCTTTTACTCATCCTTCCACTGCACATCTTCACATCGCTCTCTTCCTCTCTTACGTTATCAATCACTCTCCTCCTCTCTGACGGACGTGTTTGAGGTATTTATTTCTCCCAGCAGGGGAATAAAGCGGAGCAGGTGTATTCTCTTCACACACACACCCCTCTCCCCCCCACACTGATCTACATGCAACAAAGCCTCCACTGACACCTCACACTCTCTCATGTCAATTTATTCCTATATGACTTACACGGGTGTCATTACTTGATGGAACATGGGGGTAGCAATAATGACATATTAGCATATAGGTGTTGTTTCAGCCTTCTTTCAGGCTTTCAATAATGAGAACGTTATTGTTGGCGGCAATGCAAATTTTGCTGTTTATGCTATGAAGATGCTTTTGCATCTGGTTAATGGGAGCTCATTCACACAGACGTGCACATATTAATGTTTAGAAAGTTTAAAATAAAAATTTATAAACCATCGATACATCTGAAACATGCCCATCTCGCCTCTAGAGTGAGATTTCACGGTTTGAATACTGGGGAAACTCCCTCCTTCTGACACTACTTGTAGACGGAAGTACATTTAGAAAAACTACAACTTTTGGGGATGGATATTTGTGAGCTATTTAAATATTTTGCTAGCTGCTTTACTAGCTATTTCAGAAAGATGCCAAAAAAAAAATGGTACAAAAAGATACTACTTAGACAGCTGAACATACAGTATGATTGTAGCCTATTGTAGCATATGATTGTAAAAATTAGTCTATCATTTGGCTAACTTTCTTCCGATTAGCAGTTCACAGAAGAAGAGCTCAAATTTCAACCTTACCAGACTTGAAAACCAACCGGAAAGCATGTAATAATAAGCTAGGTCTTCCCAAATTAACCCAAGCCAGGTAACTAAAGTACCCAGTTCAAGTTTGTAGCCATTTAAGCCTTAAGTTACAAGCTAGAAGCTAAGGTTAGCAAGTTAGCTTTCATTTCTGTTCTCTGAAGCTGAGAGGGCAAGGACACCACTTGTGTCTGGCGTCCGTTTTAGATGAAATTTGCAAAGTTTTCTTTATAATCTTTATCATAGAAAATCCCCTTTTCTTTAGCTATAGCCACATCGTTTTCTGAGAGACTGTGGAAAAACAATACCTTTAGCTTTCACCTCTTCGTATTTACCACGGCGTTTACGCAGTACTGTGCTGGCGTTCTTCAACTCACTTGTTAGCTTTGCTGAGGAAAAGAATTACTTCCCACTATCCAGTATTAAGCGCTATACCACTAAAGATTGGTTGATGAGGATTGCCAATGATTATTTGACGCGTATTGTAGTGACAGAAAATTGATGGATGTAAACGTGAAAATGATACAAAATCGTGAATATGTAAGCGTACTACTGAAAAATGATATGTTTTGTCGAATGCTAGTTTTATGCTGGTTTTCCCGTTAGCCTATGAAATCTCTCATGCTGTGAAATCCTGCATGAGAATCTCACCTATTTTTGCACCGACGGGAAATGTTTTTAAGCTCTCAGCAGGCACCTAACAGTGGGTTTGAAAAGATCAGCCTCCAGTGCAGTACTTGTTTGTAAGCCCATGTGTGCAGCGTCGTGTGAGTGTCGGTAATCTGCGAGCGCGATATTACCCACTCACTCCTCTTCCTCGGGGAAGAAGGAAATGCGATCGATCACTTAATGAGGAATCAATCATTCGCGTGCCTTCAAGACCAGTGAGGTCATGGCCAACGAGGTCACTGGTCCCCGCGATAGCAGGCCAGAGGGTCACAATATGGCGTTCAATTTCAGCTCATTAGGCAGATATTTGGGTCAGTGCTCACAGTCAGCACTGCAACTTTTCACACACTGCATTTATAATTAAGCAAATATCAAGGACATGTGATAACAATTACATATAAGATTGAGCATCTGAGTTAATGTCATATTGTCAATAGTTTATAAATGGTGGATTATGTTAAATGGTGTCTTGTCTAAAGTTACATTCATAATAGGCCAAGATGCTTAATGCTCAGCTTGATGCTAAAATTAAATACTCCTCCTGGCATGCGTTATTTGTTATATAAACATTCATTTGGCTCAATCTAAATGGAGTAATTTATACAGGCAAAAAATTACATAGGGAGGAAATGATACCAGCCGTTATATTAGACAAGGCGTGCTAGGAATGTGCATTATTTACCAAAGAAGAAATGTTTGACGCTCAAATAGGTCAGGGTTGTTTTTCACTGAGCACCAGTGATGTTTTTAGAACATTGGAAATGCATCAGGAACCCAAAAATGTGTCAAGCTACAGATAGCATCGAATGCGTAAAATCGGTTTAGCCTAGCAGAAAAGATCACTAGTGGAAATTAAATATGCAACATCTCTTGTTATTTTTTCAAAAGATGTTGCTTTTTGTAATTTGAGCAAAGATAAATGAGCACATTTTCTCCCACTAAATGCTATTCAGTGATGGGAAAATGCAACCTTTGTGGGTAATAAAGCCCACGCTGCAATGTTCAAGACTTTGGAACCAGTGTTTTGGATGGAGTCCCAGGCATGTGTCTTTACACTCCTGCAGGTGTAAAAGCCAACAGATGTATGTTTTTTTTAAAAATTGGTGGGACATCCCTTAGAGTTGCTCCGTCTTGAGGATCGATAGTGCTTGTGAAAGCCCAAGGCTTTTGTTTCTGTGGTCTGCCTTGCTCATCTGTAAGTGTCAGCTCCGTATCGGACAGAGATGCTATACGTTTCCCGGCCGGATTGAAGATGGCAGCTCCTTCCTTCCCTCAGGAATGCTCCCCCAGCATCTACTTAATATTTCAGAGGCACTTATAGCTTATTAGCTGGGCCCCTGGAGAACGGCCGTGCGGCTTTCTCTACTTAAATTCTCTTAGCTTTATTTAATTTAAATTTTAGCGTCTTGACTGGCCGGCGGCTGGACTTGGAAGGGGGTCCTGAAGCCGCTGCGCTAAAAGCATGGCAAAATATAAGCAAGAGGACATTAGGTGGTCTAAAATGGGAAAAGGGTCCTGGGATAAAATCGTGTTTCTGATTCTTGCTTAGGGCCACCTTTGTTTTTTAATGACGATGAGGTGATGAATGGGAATCTGTGCGACAACCGACTACCCTTGAACTTGCATCATTGCGCAAATTGCAATTGATTAGCTGATAAATAAGATCTCGGTTGGGCCTGGTTTTCTACTTGTGTGGTTCTAAATGAATGTTAGCATTGGTCAGCAGTATTTATTTGCCAGACAACTGGGATGAGGATGGAAGGAAGATACACACTTGTGCTGGTCAATGGTGATATATGGAGAAGACGAAGTATGAAGGAGTTGAAAGACTGATGAGCTGAGGTTGGTTCGTATTACCCCACCCCAGTCTTATTGGAGGTGGTAAGGTTGACATCTCTGTCTTTAGCTTTGCACATTTGAAGATATATGCCGATGTGTTTGAGCCAACCGACACCACATACACTAAATAATAAGGCAAGAGAAGAGTCCTCTCTCTTGTTGTCTCTTCCTCCAGATGATCTGGTCTTTTGGGGTGGCTAGTGGTTCCTCGAGGGAATGTACCACGCTGAAAAATATGTCTGAAAAACACAGAAGGTGTGAAAGGCAATTAGCAGTCAACAAGAATCAGGTAAGCAAGGGAGTAAGGGGGAGGTGAAGGAGAGAAAAGAGAGAGATGAGAAAAGGAAGTGGCGAATAACAGGGAGCATGTCATGTCTGAACATGAGACACTGGTCTTTGGCCTTTGTATGTCTCTGTCTAGAGAGGAATCATCTGAACTGCTCAATCTTATGGCATGTATACAGGCATAACACAATGTCACTTTTAAATACTGAGTTCATCTTCAGTTAGTCCATTTAGGAGTGTGAAATGGCAACACAGGGAAATTCCGGTTTTTACTCCAAGTCTAGTGTGAAATTGACCGCGCTTCATTCTTCAATAAAGCGAACATAAATATGCTATCGTCGCCTTTTTTTTGACAATCAATACACTTCCCAGCTTTTTTTTTCTCCCACCATCAAGGGCTGTTCTCCATAGCAATCGAAGCCCAAAGGAGTTGGCCTGAGTCGGTCAATATCCAAGTTCGACACACTCGCTCATCGCTGCTAATCCACGCCGGCCAAGAGCCTCTGCAAAATCAATTACAACCTAATTACACTTGCACACGGTTTACAGGCTTTTATCCTCGGCGTGTCTGAGTGTGTGTGTGTGTGCGTCTGTTTATATTCAGTATTCAATGAGTGTGTGCATGTGTCATCCTAGCAGATGATACATGCTTGCTCTCAAGTAGGGTTAAAATATCCAGTACTAATGGCTATTTATCAAAAGCTAATACTAATACTTACTCTGTTGATACTTGCTATTTAAGTATGCCTTATTTAAAACTTAAACAGAAATCATTAAAATTACAATAATAATAATAATAATATTTATTTATATAGCACTTTTCGTTATGAGTTCAAAATCTCAAAGTGCTCGGGATGGGCTATACTTCTTCAAAAGATCAGCAAGATACGCCAGAGCTAAACCATTTAGAGATTTAAATGTCATAATTATTTCTTCTTTATATATAAAAAAGTGCTTTAGAGTACAACAGGGGTGTATCAGAGCATTAGTCAAGCACCCTGACTGTAAAATGTGTGTTTATGCCTGTGCATGTATTTATATTCCGTGTCCAATCCACTCGCAGAGGTAGAACATCTTGAGAGTTGATTAGACCCAAAGTCTAAATTTGCACTGGCGTACCTGAAGTCTCTTAGCGCTCTGTTGGTGCGGGCAAACCCCCACCACACCTGTGCCTCTATGTCACACGGAGGGGCCTTGTGTAGTGTCAGGTTTACCCACACATACACACACACGCACGCACAAACACATTCCTGGGGTGACGTGCTGGAGCCAGCAGTTATGCATACGTCAAGTAGAAGAGTGCGCACCAAGGTGGGGGTGGTGGAGGGAGGTTAAAAATGTGCTTTGTCATGACTTTATCCTGTTTTGGCCGTGTTGGAGCACTAAACACAGTGCCCCGGGGCAAAAAACGTCATGGAAGACCGACTGCCAGAAAGAAGGAAACACTTACTGCATAGTAATATCTAAATATACTTGGTTCTTACAGTATATACAGTATCTTATTTACTGCGCTGACAAATAGTGACACACAATATGTGTAATGCTACACTTAGGACCTTTAAATGAATTCCTAATTGATCTCAACGGTCAGACCGTAATTGACAGCCAATAACATTCAAAATAAATAATGACGGTCTTAGATGGCTTAGGTAATACCTTTATTTTTAGCGAACCTTAGAGTCACAATTCCTCCTACGTGAGCTAATGATGTAAATAGATAGTTCTTCTTGGGAAGTAAGGCTTCTAAAAGATGTTATCTTTGAAAAATCAATAGATATATACTATAAATAAAGAGATAATGGTTTTTATGGGGCTATCTTGAGGACTTCACGAGGCAATCTGGTTAGCGGTTTCGAACATGAGGCTAATTGGTGGTGAGTAGAAGCGAAGGGCTTTTCGTCAGGTCAGTTTTTAGACTTGTTTAAACGGAAAAGGAGTGCTGGTGCGTCCAATGTGGTTTGGAATAGTTCGTTTCGATCAAGACTTAGGAATCCAGACAAGATGGCACCATGTTCTGTTCATGGCTTGCTAGCGCATAAAAGATTTCTAAGCCTTTTTTTTTACCTGCCATTAAGACACCATGTGTGGATATTTCGGGACAGCGTGGAAATGGCTGAAATGAAATTGTTCTGGGGAGACAGATGGATTTTGTCTTCTGCGTCTGAAGTGACAAGCGAGGAATGCGCTTTTGTTATGGGAAGGCAACTGGTAGCCGGGGGTCAAAAGGGTGACCCCAGGTCAGATTTAAATAAGCTTTTCTTAAACTTTCCTGAATTCGAAACAATTTGTTGCGTATACAGTGTACCTTCAGGTTGTGACTTTTTGCCGATCTAGACGTTCTTTGTAAACAAAATTCGTGATGGTGCTGCTTTCCTGTCTGTGTTTTCCTTTCGCTGTGTAAAAAGATTAACTTTGATGTAGGCTGTAAGGGTTTGTTTTTTTTACCAATATACCCACACTCTAAACTAAAATCAGATACAGTGGGGTCCAAAAGTCTGAGACCACATTAAAAATCCAGCAGCATGTTTCACTGTTGTTTAAATGTGGTATAAATCTCTCTTCTGTTCGTTTTCTTACATAAACTCGTCTGTTACTGCCATAAATCTCAAACTTGGATTGATCAGTAAATAGGATTTTTTCCAGTGATGCACTGTAAAATGCTGCTATGTCTTAGCCCATGCCAAGCGTTTGGCCTTGTTTCTCTTCTTGAGAAGTTGTTTAGAGACACTACTCGTCCTTTAAGACCACTACTAGCTAGCCTTCTTTGGATTGGAGTCTCTTTTGAATGGAGTCTCTCGTTCTTTATTCAGCACATTCTGTATCTGTGATGAAGTTGCTGTTCTCTCTCTCAGTGAACAAAGCTTTATATATTTCTCTTCTGATGGTGTGCTCACTTTTGGTCTGCCTGATCGTGCTGTGGATACGAATGACCCAGTTTCGTGTGGACCCTGAGTTAAGGGACAGGGATGAATAATAAATAGTATAGTGGTACAACTCCTCCCAAACCAGCAGCAGCTCAAGTAACCAGAATTCCTCTGCTTCCTTTTCAGGTATGACTTTATTGAGGTTCGAGATGGTAACTCAGACTCCGCCGAACTGCTTGGGAGGCATTGCAGCAACATCGCCCCCCCAGCTATCATCTCTTCCGGCCCCGTCGTCCACATCAAGTTTGTGTCCGATTACGCTCACCAGGGTGCCGGCTTCTCACTGCGTTATGAGATCCACAAGACTGGTGAGTGAACTTTACCTTCCTCTGTAGGGTCCACTAGATCTTCATTAGGATATGATCTTATGTGGTCAGCAAGTTGCAGATTAGGATTCATGTGGAACAGGTTCATTTGGAAGGAATGGCGAGTTTGTCCCTCTATTCACAGTCTCATTGTGTCAATCCATGATGACATTTCTATGTACATTACCTGATTTTAGAATCAATGCATTAAAGGAATGATTTATGGAAACATCAGATTTAAGCTACTTGCCTCAGATATAGCAGCTGTGCCAAGACAAGTCCAAAATACAATGTTTGCCTCTTTAGTTTTGACCTGGAACTATGAGGTTCCATCATGCACCCTAAAGGGTTCTCTTGTTTGTCCCTATAGGGGAACTCCTATACAAAACCCAACAACAGAGGGTTTCCCTTTTAGAAAATGTTACAATTAGGAACTCTATATAGTTAGAACCATCTAAACCATCTAAAAAACCCTTGAGGAACCCCCTTTAAAAAATAAAATAAAAAGGTAGAAGCATATGATCACATCATGAACATTATGTAAGCTGCATGGTTATTTTTTGTAGATAACTACTGTATATCATACAATTTCAGAAATCTCACAGGCACATCTACGAGATTTCTTACCAACTCGATGCAACACTTTGACTGGGCAAGGTCCCGATTAGCACTAGCTTCTTTTATGCCATTTTCCTGGCAGCCTCGTTATGCAAAAAACCTTGTTAGTGTAACCTTTTCCTCTCTTCTCCATAAGGTCATGGGACCTCTGGCCCACAGCACGCCAGTCAGGCACAGTCCTCAAAACGTCCCCTTAAAATTACTGCAACGCAATCCCAGACCAATTAAACATCAAGGAAGAGGGTGATGAAAATAAACTGAGTTTAGGGGAAAAGGGAGGGGTGGAAGAGGGCGGGATGGGGGTTGGTTTAAACGCTTAACTCTTTTCATCCCTCTGCAAACATGCAAGGAATGCCCGTATAATTGGACTCTGATCTCCTGTCCCTGGGGATACGTGCATTCGGCTAGGAGCTTGCTGTATGCCAAAAGATCGGGGAAGTGGCATGGGACAACAATTTACTGGGCTGAATTTGCTTTTAAGAATGGGGCACTACACAAATACTGTCATGGGTGTCAATGGTAACATCCGAGACATTCGGTTAGATACAGTACATTCTTAAAATAAAGGGTTCCTCAGGGGTTATTTGAGTAGTTTGAGGATTCTTAATAGTATAGATATAAATACAATTGAACATTCTTAGAAAAAAGGGTTCCTCGAGGGTTATTTGGACGGTTAATACTTCTAGCTTTCTAAAGAGATTTTACTTGGAACTGTTTCTGAAATGAAAACCCTCTGTTGCAGGGTTCTACACAGAACGATTAGGAGTTTCCCCAGGGAACAGACAAAAGGACTCTTTAGGATACCAGATGAAACCTTTTTTCTAAGAGTATAAGCTTAATAAACTTCATTGTCCAACTTAATCTAAAACTACAGTTAATCTGTTTCCAGGATTTGTCTGATGTAAGCATGACATCATGCCATTTTAATTACTGTTACTGCATAAACGTGGGAATGTGCTTCTTTGGAATAGTGATGTCACTGCCAACCAGAGCTTCCCAAAAGCATTTTCAAGCCCTGTTACCAACCACTGCTTCTAACCACTCACATAATGTGGTACATTACTACTTCTATAAAGAGTGACTGACAAACGTGAATTCCATTTGCCATTTTTGTGGAAAATCTGCGCCGTTCTCCTGGACTGCTGACAAAATTAAATGTGTGTGGGTGTGCACTTTGGTGACAACGTGAAGTGTGTGTGGGTGTGTTTGTGTCATCGAGTATGGTTGGCATATGCCGCGAACGCCTTGTTCGCTCGTTGACGGCTGTTCCCACTTTCCACCCGCTGGAGAAAAAAAAATGGCTGTTTATTGTTGGATGTTGGATTTCAGGCCAAATAGTTCCCCGAAAGAACTGCATACTGCTAGGCTGAATAGGATAGAAAGAAAAAAAATGCCACATTTAGAGAGAGAGAGTTGTTTTTCTCTAAGAATGTGGGAGTGTGAGTATGCGATTGTGTCTGTTTATGATGGCGATAGAGATCTTTTATAAAACCCCCTCCAAGAGGTGTGCCTTTTCCGTACTTCTCTGGAAGGCGAGAACACCAAGTGGATAGATGGGCAGGAAATCAACACTTTTTACCCCAGCTGGTCCAGCTGAACCCTGGGGAAAGGGTGAAATGTGGCTGAAATGTGGTGTTATGTAAGGAACTAGCAGTCATTATTATCAATGTTTACATCTCCTCAGCATTTAGATGCCTAATCTTTAGCCCAAAACAGTCACATTTGGTGTTCATCACTGGTTTGGAAGAACTCTGAGCTGGAAATGTACCCACCAAATCTTGTGCAAATTGAATTCATCCTTTTGCTGGAACACAACTGTGGGCCTGGAGTCCATGAAAGCACCATTGGTCCTGGTCTAATAATGTGGGAAGGATGGTGTACTCCTCTTTCCCTGACAGTTTAGAGTCATTTTAGATCATCACAGGCATCGATTAGAATCGATAAACAGAATTAGGTACTTAAAACTCACATACAAGTGTATTGAGGTGTCCTTCCACGTTGTCTGAGTGGCAGAAAAAGGTTGAAAAGATGTCGTGGTTGAATGCACATGTCGCAGAGGAACGGTGTTGGACCTCACCTATGTTAGGTGCTTCAATACTTGTATGTACACTCACCAAGCACTTTATTAGGAACCTGTACACCTTCTCATTTATGCAATTATCTTATCAGCCAATCGTGTGGCAGTAGCGCAATGTATAAAATCAAGCAGATACGGCCAGCAGCTTCAGGTAATGTTCACATCAACCATCAGAATGGGGAAAAAATGTGATCTCAGTGATTTT
>JAOUQW010000025.1:640218-653371 GCA_028565825.1 Olivaichthys viedmensis | reverse complement strand
AACCTACCAGCCGATTTCCTTATAAAACTGCACAACAGTGTGCCTAAGAGAATTGATGCAGTTTTAAAGGCAAAGGCCGGTCACACCAAAAATGTATTTGTTTAATTTTTTTATTGTTTACTGCTCTTTATAGCATTTTTTTTACATTCATGAACTATTAATTTCATTATTTTATGGTCTACTCTGGATCTTTTCTGCCGTCCTTTTCAGACATTAATCTGACAGGACTTCTTCTTTTGTGTATGTGCAATTATATGTGTGCGTGGGTGTGTGCGCTGTGTGTGTCAACGTGAAAGCTGTGGCGGAACCTCTCACTGAGGGATGTTAGGGTAAGTTCTGCAGGAGCTTTACCTGTGGCGTGTGTATACAGTATGTCAGGAACGGGCCAGCTGGTCATCGTTAAAAGCAGTGACACTGACCTCGGCGTATGATAGCTTCTATAAAAAACTAACCATCATGTCATGCTTTTTCTACGACTCTAGCTGACCTGAAAGAAGAATCGCAGACTGTATATACATACATATGTCAGAGCATCTTTTCCATGTTCCCAACCTTCTCCATCTTCACAGCTCCATTTTCTCTCTTCCTCTGCCTTGCCTATTGAGTTGGTATGTGTGCTAATATGTGTTACGCATGGGTGGGCAGTCTACTTCCCACTCGGTGCTAAAGGGAAAGGAAAGCGCTCTGGCACTACACCATATGTGAAATAAATTAATAAATGAACCAACAAACAATAAGACAAAAAAACAAAAAAATTGTGATACAGCAAACACAGAGAAGACTGACCCCTGATAAGCCATGGGGCACATCGGTACTCATCGCTGAGTAGGAGGATGTCCATAGACACAGTAACTAAGGACATTTGCTGCATCTCTAGGTGAAAGCAAGGCATGCTGAGAAGTTTGCATGGGCCGTTCAGCTGCCAGAGCTCAGGGTGAGCAGCTCAGGGTGCATAAATTTGCATAGTTGATGAGCCACAGGCTCCCGCTGCCTCCCACTTAGACTTGTTTGTTTTGTTGTTCCGTCTCTCCCTCTTGATCCCTAGCTCTCTCTCATTAAGCCGGTTTCCCTCTCTCTGTCTGTTGGTTTGGTTGTCTTTCCCCTTCTCCCCTGAATTCGTTCAGCATGCTGCCGTTAAGCCAACGACTGCCGAGCACAGTGAACAGGAGTGCTGGCACAACCAAAAGGAATAGTCACAAGCTCGCAAAGGCCAAAAATCAGACTTCACCGAGCGCCTGTGAAACGTGTACATAATAATGAACTACGCAGAGTTAGGAAATGTTTATTAAGAGTTGAGTGCTTATTTAGGCTATAGCATATAATTGACACTAAATAACAAGCTCAAGAAATATGTTTATATCAAGACAATGATGAATATTATGCATATTGTAATTTGTGTTGTAGAGTTTGCTTTACTTGAGAGTTACGACATCAGTGATTTTCTTTATATGTTTTTAAAAAAATTGTGTGCTCCAGGTTCAGAACATTGTTTCCGGAATTTCACCGCACCGACTGGAGTGATCGAGTCGCCCGACTTCCCTGACAAGTACCCCCACAACCTGGAATGCTCCTACATCATCATTGCCCCTCCACAGACAGAGGTCACCCTCACCTTCAAGACCTTTGACCTGGAGAATGACCCCTTGCTGCTGACTGAGGCTGACTGCAAGTATGACTGGCTGGAAGTGTGGGATGGACTGCCCCAGGGTGAGCTTCTGAATGCATAGCATAGCTTGTGTTTTAGAGATTATGATGATGTATTGAGCTGAGTGGCACTGAAAATGTCTCTGGAAGAAGATCACCGTACTTAAAAAGTATTCTCTATCTTCTCTATCTTGTTTTGCCAAATACATTTACTGTTTGAGATATTTTCAGACTCCAGAATCATTCAGAATGTACCACTGGATCTAACGGATCCAGAGACTATTATCATGGTTAGGTAGACCTGGAAGGTATCACCAAATAACCCAACTGATTTATTTTAATTTCCAAAAGCTGTGAGTTTTCTTCAAGGTCTTCTTTCAAAATATCGAGCTATTTTCTGCAGAATCACCATCTCACCTCTCACAGTATATCATCTGCAATCTTCTAAGTGGGTGTAAAGTGCTCCCTTTAACTCAAGGTCTCAGGAATTCCAGCTCACTATCAAGAGCTTCCTTCCTCTCAAGAATACGTGTTGACACCTCCACAAGGCCAGGAGCTTCCTCGATGACTTATTTCCTGTTTTTTTTTCTCCCACCTCGCCCTCAGTCACTCTCCTCTTTAAACCCCTTGTGTGCTCTCTCCCTCCTCGGGCCATCCTTATCTGAGAAACCTCTTCCTTCTTTGGAAGTGAAAAGGAGTGATTTAACTCTCCTATAAAAGGCAAAGATAAGAAGAGGGAGATATTTGTGCTGAAATCGGTGTCAAATGAGGCGATCATGTGGGCGTCAAAAGAGTTTTGCAGGTGTTGGTTTAATTTATGGAGCTCTCACAGATGGATATAATGGGGGTGGGTGGCATGAACTTTTGCATTTTCTATCAGTGTTGATAGTCGACGCATTCCAACTAGCAAACATAGTTTGGTTTTACTTAAACAATCGTAGTATCGTTCAAATCCACTCTTTATAAGTAGTTCATAATAGTCCTATGTGCCCTTCCTGGGATCTTTGCATGAGCAGAAAGACTGTGAACAGCTGTTTCATTTATCCACATTTCGTTAACTGCATTTAAACTGTCAGTGGTCCAAATGATCTACGGTGATTCACAATGCATTCTAGAACAGCTTCATTGCTTGTTTCTGTCTGCATTTTCCCCTCGCCTTCTACCTGACCTAAAAATGGATCGGCCTGGATAGATCTAAAGGGCTCTAGAAGAACTTAGAAGGATCCAGGGAGCACGGTGGAGGAGCGAATGGATGACAGTATCCTCTCCATGCTGATGCAATGTTTATGATTAGACCTGGCTTTGGATGGCTTTGGAAGTCCAACAGGGGCGTGGCCTCATGGGTTCCACCCCAGGTACCACCCCAACTATGACCTCAAATAACATCTCTGAGAGGTCTATTATGCAATTCATACAGACTCAATTATAATGAATCTGTTGATTTGTCATCATTGTAACATTGTCTGCATTTTGACCAAAATTATTTTGACCGAATTATAGAGCACCTATAAAGCCAATACAGTAATTTCATTATCTGGCCATTCATTTTGCACCAATGGCACAAATCAGATATTCTGCAAATGCAATCTTGTCCTGTTTATAATCAGGCAGTGCCTGTGTTTTTTTGTGAACTTGCTCCCTTTAAGCAGATCTGTAATCAGCAGGTCCTGCTGTGTGGAGGCTAATAAGGCCTGGCTTTATGTCCAAATCAATAAGTAGTTATTTAGCTTCTGTATTAGCCTGGTGTTTTGGTCTTCGTTCTTTCAGCCTCCCGTATAGGAGAAAGCTTGTACACATTAATTATAAACACTGTGGACTGATTAAGCCCTAATTCTTCCATTTAGAGCCCTAAAGCCTGCCTTTAAGTTTTAGTAGAATTTTGTGAAAGTAAATTTACAGGAATTAAAGGAAGAACCTTGAAGTTTTAGGAAAGTTTAAAACAGTGAAGGTTAGACTCAGGCACCCCTACATTTTTGAGCAACATATTTTGAATATATCAGATAGGCCTATTCCACATATCAGTGGATACCCTGGGCCCCGGGGCAACTTCCTTGCTTGTCTTCCCATGATGGCAGGGCTAGTTAGGCCCTGTATGTTGTAACACTCATGAATTCTTTATTAGATCAGGTTGGAAGTTCTTCTACAACTTCCAGGCTAGAAGAAGGTCAAGAGGGACTTTTTTATTCGTTTCAATTGTCATCTTGTTTGAATTTGTCTCGCAGTTTCGCCACTGATTGGACGATACTGTGGCACGAAGATCCCTCCGGAGATCGTGTCCTCCACGGGGCTCCTGTCTCTCTCCTTCCACACCGATATGGCCGTGGCCAAAGATGGCTTCTCTGCACGCTACAACATGACTCACAAAGAAGTCACCGACAGTAAGTGTGATATATTTGCTCTTTTGCTTTTTTTGTTTCCAGAGTCATTTGTTTTTTATAAATGCACTATTTTACTGGAACTACCACTATTGCTTAATCCAGCTATCATTTACCAGTTTCTTCTCTTTATATTACCTTGTCAGTGCCTTATGTGTTTCACTCGATGGGTACAAAATCATCTCTCTTTCTCTCTCTCCCAGGCTTCCACTGCAGCACCGTGTTTGGCATGGAGTCAGGAAAGATCTCTGACGAGCAGATCTCTGCCTCATCCTCGTTCTACGATGGCCGCTGGCTTCCTCGCATGGCTCGTCTCAACAACGAGGACAACGCCTGGACGCCAGCAGAGGACAGCAACAAGGAGTACATTCAGGTTACGATCACACACTCACAAACCCAATCAACCCTCTGCCATGCTCTCTAAGCCCTGTGTTTGTTGTCTCTGCGGCAAGCGATGAAGCGTGGAGGACCCTACTATGTCTCTAACCGCCTCGTGATGGATGAGGGCACTCTTCAAGAATCCATACTTAGCAATTTTTTTTCCCAGCATCATCGATTTTAGATCCCTGCCTTCCCTTGTGCTTTGCTTTTTGCCACCGTCCCCTCCACAGAACGGTGGCCATGCTTCGGCCTGGGAATCCTTGTGCTTTGGATCAGAATCACCTTGTGGTTCGTTGACTCTCCTTGAAAAGCCCAAACCAACAAATGGTCAATTAAGCTTCCATAATGAAAGCTGTAGTTTGTTGTTGCTGTTGTTAGCTATAAAATCAAATTAACAGTGGTAGACAATCTCATATAAATATATACAATAAATCCTGGAGAAGTCAAATAGCGCCTAATTCTTCAAACATCAACATCTCAATTCTTCAAATAAAATGTAACGCCAGCACTCTATCCCATGTGGCTTTTTCTCTTTTGCGCCATCTTTTTTTCTTCTTCTTTGTTCACAGGTGGACCTGCACTTCCTTAAGGTTCTAACGGGGATCGCCACACAGGGAGCCATCTCGAAAGAGACGCAAAAGTCCTACTACGTCACCACCTTCAAGCTGGAGGTCAGCACAAATGGAGAAGACTGGATGATGTATCGCCATGGCAAGAACCACAAGGTAAGCAAACCAAAGAACCCTTTTGATCTTCATTTCCAGAAACCCCAGGCCATATTAGAGCCAGAAGAACTTCTCATTCTTACAAGAACCATACGACAAGAAAACCAAAGCACGTTTAGTTTATTGTTGGGAACAAAGGAGCAAAAAATGTTTCTTATTGGTATTATGAAAACCAGAGGTGTTCCTTTTAAGTACTAGTCTGGCCAATAAAAATGAATAAACACCATTTTATTCTCTGTATTCTTGTTTAAACATGCTTTATGTCAGCTTTTTTGCTTGCGTAGTTTCATTGTTGCCTGGTTTCATTGTTTGTCATGCACATCCCTTAATCGGCTACCCCAAATTGGCCCATATTCGGGTAATATTACAATAATGGATTTAGACAAGAAGCTAAAAATGCCCCAGAGCATGTCAAGCTTCTGGACTTAATTGACATGGGCCATTGGTGGGTGAGCTATAATGATCATTGGGAATACCGACCTCGGTCCCAGGTGACCTCCTCATTGATCTGTCGACAGAGAAAGTGACATGGGAACAGGTTGAGGGATGGTTATCTGGCGACCTGGGAACAATGCGGCCCTTTGTGCGCCCTTATCTCCAAAGGCCATTCGTCACGCCTATGCACTAACTGCCATAAACACACCTGCACAACCAGTCACACACATGCACCTGGGCTTGTAGGGACCCCTAAGCATGGGAGACGATAGTTTGTACGTGTCTGTGTTTGCTGTGTAGGTTTATTGTCCGAATTCACGGTAGATTTCTTAGACCTTGTCAATCTTCATGAGCAACTAGACCATTAGCATTGGAATGATAGTTACGAGAATCACACTAACCATAATTCTTGATTTTTTGAAAGATATTTCAGGCTTCAACAATTTTCCCTGTCCACAGCTTAACTACGCTGTATTTTGCTTAAGTAAGCAAATAACACCTGAATTCAAATAACACCTGACACCTACACCAGGCCTCTGACTGAAGATTTCCACCAGATTAGCATTAGGTGCTGATCTCTACTATCCTTATATCAGTGGACTATCATTCTCCCGTATGTTAGATTTACAACAAGATCTTGTTCCACTTTATCCTGCAATACTAGGGCAGAGCCCAGTTTAATTCTAACCTCAGGAAATATTCTTAAGTTTTTTATTAAACAGGGCGAGAGTCCTATAAATAAAAAAAAGTGCTGCAATTAGCTTTTCATTTGTCGTTTTTGAGAGGATCTGCTTTTGTTTAAATGATTCCTGTCTGGGCCACATGGTCTCGCGCTTGTAAATTTGTAAGAATTGGCACAAGTCAGCGTATGAAAAGTTAAAAATGTTTAAAGTTAGCGAGAGGAAAGGAATCAGAAAAGCAGATTTTTAAAAAATCTAATCATTCAAATGAAATCCAACCGATGAGCATTGCTCATTCGGATTCTTGTAAATTGTGGATCGGCAGGCTTGACTAGCATTTATTCCTAGGTCCAAGGCAATTTTCTATTAAAGTATAAGCAAATCTATGCATCGTAATATGGACACTTTGTCTCTGGGTAGCTATTGTCCTCTTGAGGGATATGCTGTGGTTTTCGAATGTATCCAATTAGGGAGGAAATCCTCTTAATGCTTTTAGCTGAAGAGAACAAACAAATGATTGAAAATTTGAAAATGAAACACACATATGCTTTTTATTACAAGAGAAAATATGGTTACTTTGAGGAAAAGCCCACAGGTTAGACAGACATCTATCATAGTTTTGCAGTTTTACTGTTCTTTCACTGAGTCTTTGCATTTCTGTTCACTGGTAAAAGATGAATTGTAACAATATCATCATTATCATTACCTGCTGAAGGGTAGAGTAAGTTTTGTATTGTTTGTTTGGTAGCTCCATAGATATGGGCCCACCAGTTGAGGTCCACCATTCGGGATTAAAGGAAAAGGACAGGAAAGCAGTATGTCTAGTCAGTCTGTCTGCCTGGCTCTGAAATTCATACAGTTCACAATTGTTAATGGGGTTAATGGGGTTCCTCAAGTCTGAATGCTCGGCCCTCCTTCATTGGCCCACTGGACCATGAGGCTCCTCGAGGATATGGCTTGCATGCACAAGTTACGAAAGACGTCCGACATTTCACAAATGGGAAATTCTCACGACCGAGACAATGTAGGGAAGCAATTGTGGATTTCCCTTTACAGCCACAATTGTGGATCAGATTTGCATGAGCTGATAAATGGTTTGGACCTCAGAGCTCTTACATACACATATGCATACGCTAATATATGCACACATCGATCATAAGTGGCCAATTGTGTAATGTATATACACAAAAGGTTGTGCATAAACCCACAACAATCAGGGAGGTATACATAAAATATTTTCACATGCACAAATAAGGGGAAATCTCACAGGAACCCTGCTGCACCACCTGTTTATTGTCGAAAGTCCTTATAAATCCATTTTACAAAGCAAGCAATATATCTGCCACACATGCTCGGGGCTGTATTAAAAAAAAACAGCATACAAAGCAATTTTCTCCCTCTCCTTGGTTCCTGGGCCAGAGTGGGAAGGATGAAGGAGGGGTAATGGAGAGGGTTGCTGTCATTTTTTACATTCAGTGACATAAAGCTTGAAGAGAAACACAGTTCAGTACTGAGTACCTGAATATATGAGAGGTGTGCATACATACTCACACACACACACATGCACACGATTTGCGTGCCTTCTTGTCTGCATGACGCTGGCGAGCGGCCAACTGAAACCGGCTCCCTCTGTCAACGTCTTCATCTGAACAGAGATGGAAGGAGGGAGGGAGGAAAAGCGCAGATGGAAAAAAACAAGGAAAAGAGAGAGCGAATGAAAGGAAAGTAATGTCCAAAATGATGTCTTGACCAGACCTGCTTGTACTGTATCTCCCTCTGCTGTCATTAACTGCAGCGAGAATGAAGCACTGCACCAGGAAAGCAGAAGGCTTTGGGATGGAGTGACCATAAACTCTGACCATATGTACCAACGCCTCTTTCTATTTCATGATTTTTCCTTTCTTAGCTTCACACACACACACACACATATGTAAGGGGGTTGTCACAAGGATGCATGATGGGGTCGTTATCATTTCATGACCTGTTACTAGTTCAGACACAACACCTAAATTATTCAATTTACTCTTGCTAGTTGTTTCCGTTTGAATGGATAGATGCCAGCCTACCGCGTCACATCCATCCAGTTGTCAGGCAGATTTTGGCAATGGATTAATAGTTAAACGGCTTATCTCTATTGGGCCAAACTCTTTATACTGTATATATGAAATATTGGGAAATGGGTAAATGTGTAGCCACTTATTTCCCCCCATGTAATTAAGGTAAGGTACATACTTATATTGATCTGAACTTTTGCTGTAAACATGCACACACTATTCCAATTTCTCAGTTAATTGTTGAAAAGTGGGGCAATAATTGTAAGGCAAATATGATCCTCATCCTCGTCTGTAATGCATTAAATAAATGTAATGCATTAAATATTATCAACTGATTTCAGTATTAAAGTATTTAAGCTTGTCCCTTAAGATGACTCCCCCGTGCTGCTCAGACCTTGTTGTTGTAACTAATTAACCTTTGACCTCGGTAATTAGACTCATTGGTACAGGTCAAAGACCACGGTGAAGCTATTGCTGGAATCTTCGAGCTTGAGGGGAGGAAAAGTGAGAACACAATAGCTTTTAGTCATTTGAATCGTCTGTGCTTAAACTATATCGTATTTCATTTCATTTCAGCCAGTCCGTCCTTTTATTCTACTCATTTACAGTATTTTGGACAATGTTTGTTTTTGGAAGCAATGCATGCCTTATTACGTCTTATTATATATATATATAAATATGTTTTTTCCCCCCATGCTGGCTTCACACTATCACCATTTCCTTTGTTTTGTTTTCTAAGAGAGGAGTGGGCGGATGCCGTGTTAAGTTTGGGCAAAATTGTAGACGCTTGACTGCTTGCCGTCTGAGAGCTGTCTGTACCAAGCAGTCTGTCCAGTTTGTGTGTCTGTCTGTCTGGTTTTAACAGCTACAACACACCTATGTTCACAAATTAATGGGGGTACCTCAAGTCTGAATGCTCGGCCCTCCTCTATTCCTGATTTCTCTGGCCCACTGAACCATTATGAGGGTCCCTGAGGATACGGCTTGCACACAAACACATACACACACACACACACACACAAAGAAGCCTGCATGCATAACCATGAGCAAACAGCATGGCTGCGGTCTTCTACATGGAGTCCGCTGAACTACAAAGCACCTTATCTCTCTCAGGGACTTAGCCAGTCGTTACCAGAGAAAGGGTGGGAAAAGCAGAAAAATATCCAATGAGGCAGATCTGTGTTCATACCTCCAGTCGAATACACAAGTTCTACTGGTAATACCTGACATGACTAGGTTTTGGTGATCTCAGCCCAAGATTACATGTAGGGAGGTGTGTGTGCATGTGGTATGTAGTGTATGTGTGTTTATGCATGTTAGTTGTCCAACTCATGGTATACGTGGCTTGTGTAACCACTTGGCCGGTTCGGCAAAAGAGTCTAACTCAAAACACGCTTCTTTAGTTCAGCTTTTAATTTGTGTTCGTAATTACAATAGTACATTTTTGTCCTTTGTCATTTCTATTACTTTTACCATTATTACGCATCTTTTTAGTAATTTTTATTTGGCTGTTTTATACTTTTTTTTCTCGTTATTACACACTATTTTATTCATCTTACTAATGTTATTACTTATTTTGAGGCTTGGGTCTATCCTGTAGCCTGAAGACCATTATGTAACCCCAACCTCGAGCTCTCTCACTATAACCCTTATCATTTCCTCATTCAGGGAAGTTTCAGAGTCTCATGAGTTAAAACTGAGTTTAACGCTCGTTTATTTCTGCATGAGAAAGTTTTGCCTTAGTCTTTGCTTCCCCCTATTATTCAGTCTTATCTAGATCTTATCGTTTTTAAAGGGTAAAATATAAGATAAATTTCACCGCAGAAACCAGAAGTTACTAAACCAGTTACTTTTTGTGAGTTGTTTTTGCATAACTTCTGGTAATTTTGCATAAAAGTGGAAAGCCATGTTAGGCAGATGCTGTAATGATTGCTTTTCTCCCACCAAAACTGTTGATGGAATTGCTTGCCATACCTGATTTCTCTGCAGCACATCCTTTGGTACTCGGATTGCTTCCTCTGCTCGGTACATCCGGATTTGTCGTCTTCCGTAATGTCATAAGGAAATCGTCCAGAAACGTACAAAACGTTTTAAGTAGTTACAGAAACCAATGAGTCAGGCCAGAAGTGACCTACCAAATGTTACGTCAATCTGCTTGGTTCAAAAATAATCCAATCACCGACAAAACATTGGTCATTGTTTTACAGGAAAAGGATCGAATGCACCCAGGGATCTCTTGTGTTTGTTTCCATAAATACTTTTTTATATTGCTCATGAATAAGAAGAATATAAAGATATATTGGGATATTTAAATATATATTTTTAGCAGTTGTATTGTTATTAAAATCAAAAGAGAAGACCTGGGCCAATTGGATGTCCATTACTAAGTAAGAAAAAGGAACATGAGCATTTACCGTTTAACAAATCTTGTGTGTTTTCTCTATTGCAGATATTTCATGCTAACACGGATCCATCGGAAGTGGTGCTGAACCGCGTTCCTCAGCCTGTTCTGGCCCGTTTTGTCCGCATCAGACCTCAGACTTGGAAAAACGGCATCGCCTTGCGCTTTGAGCTCTATGGCTGCCAGATCACAGGTATATCCGCACTTATATGTCTGACATGCTTTCCTTCTCTTCTTCTCTTATTATCCATTGTTCTTATTCCTCACATTATCATCTGCCCCACTCTCTCTTCCTCTCTCAGATGCTCCATGCTCTGAGCTCCAGGGCATGCTCTCTGGCCAGCTCCCAGACTCGCAGATCTCGGCGTCCTCGTTCCGAGATCTCCATTGGGCCCCGAGCACCGCGCGTCTGGTGGCCAGCAGGTCCGGTTGGTTCCCTGCCCCTCCACAGCCATTGGCCGGGGAGGAGTGGCTCCAGGTGGACCTGGGGATCACCAAGACGGTGAGCGGAGTCATCACGCAGGGAGCGCGGGGCGGAGACGGAGGAGCAAGCTCGGAAAACCGCGCATTCGTCCGCAAGTACCGCCTGGCCCATAGCGCGAACGGAAAAGACTGGAACTTTGTGATGGACAGCAAGACCAGCATGGCCAAGGTTGGTGTGTGCAAAAGCATGTAGATTGCTTGGGTTTTGGTTCTCGGCTTCCAGAAGGAAGACAAAGATGGATAGATAAAATCAGACAAGGATATTGTGTTGTCAAAGTAAGATTCCCTTATTCTCTGCACTAACGCAGCCTCCTTAATGCGAGAAATTAAGGAAATTTGCGAGAAAATTAACATAGAAAGTCTGGATTGTATAAAAAAATAACAATGGGGGCAAAATTCCTGAAATAACTTGATATCAAGCTAAGACTTTACTTTTTTCAAAGTGGTCAATACCTTCACAAGTATTAGTTCTACATGTTTGGATAGACGCCATATAGATTTACATGATACGACTGATAAGAGAAAATACAGTATATTTACTCAATATTTCCGATGCAGAATACTACTACTTATATACCAAAGTAGCATTAATTTGCATTAAACCTTATGAATAAATACTATTTCCACCCGAAAAAAGAAGAAGCAAATGAATGAATTACAGTTTTATTATCCTAAACTGGACAAGTATCCAATAATGATGCATTTAAAATATCAGGATAATTTTTCTCTGATGCTAATTTTAACTATTTATTCTGTTTTTCTTGTATATTTCTTTATAGATATTTGAGGGGAACGTACACTTTGACATGCCAGAGCTGAGGCGTTTCGACGAGATTGCGGCTCGGATGATCAGGATTTACCCTGAACGCTGGTCACCCGGTGGCATTGGCATGAGGATAGAGGTTTTGGGATGCAGCCTGCCAGGTAGGACACACTCACACAGGTACACGATTATGTATTTCCATGAAAACTCCAAACAAGAGTTTTTTTTTTTTTTTAGCTGACTGACACATTTAAATTTGTGGCTGTGTGGATTTTTCGAAGTAAATCAATGACAAAGCGACTTTTGGGTTCTTGTTTCATGCGTTCTCTGTATGCTTTTATGATGATGTCATCTAGTTACAAAAAAAAGGATTCACACCTGCCTTTGATGTCTTTTTGCGAATTTGATTGTCAGTGCGAGTTCTGCTCGATAGTGGAGCGAGTAGCAAGGCGTAAAAGACTTGCGGAAAAAGATTGAAAAAGAGTGAATATTTCAGTTGGAATATTGGAAATTTGAATTTGGAGAAGAAAAGGAAGAGCTGAAAGGGGAGGAGCGGGAACATAAAAGTTGAAGAGAAGTTCACAGTGGGTTTGCTGAGGGGGATTCCTGGATTGGAGAAATGAGGCTTTAGTGGACTGTGGGGAACTGTGGTGGAATATGTGTGTGTGTGTGTGTGTGTGTGTGTGGGTATGTACATATGGGCCATGTATTTAGCTTTTTGTGGGGACCAAACATCCCCTTAATGATATCCAATGTTGATACTGTTGAAAATGGAGCTTTCATTTGAAAAACTAAAGGAGCCAAATGATTCTCTTTTGGGCCTGAGGTTAAGGTGTGTGTGTGTGTGTGTATGTGTGTGTGTGTGAGAGCGAGCCTGTGTGAGTGTGTGAGAGAGCGAGCTTGTTTGTGTGTGTGAGAGCGAGCCTGTGTGTGTGTGTGTGAGAGAGCGAGCCTGTGTGTGTGTGTGTGAGAGAGCAAGCCTGTGTGAGAGCGAGCCGCCTGTGTGTGTGTGTGCGAGAGCGAGCCTGTGTGTGTGTGTGCGAGAGCGAGCCTGTATGTGTGTGTGCGAGAGCGAGCCTGTATGTATGTATGTGAGTGCGAGCCTGTATGTGTGTGTGTGAGAGCGAGCCTGTGTGAGTGTTTGTGAGAGAGCGTGAGTGTGTGAGAGAGCGAGCCTGTGTGAGGGTGTGTGAGAGAGCGAGCCTGTGTGAG
>JAOUQW010000025.1:615543-640118 GCA_028565825.1 Olivaichthys viedmensis | reverse complement strand
GTGTGTGTGTGTGTGTGTGTGTGTGCGTGCGTGTGCGTGCGTGCATGTGTGTGTGTGTGCGTGCGTGTGTGTGTGTGATATGAAATCCTGGATTCTGCACATCTGGCCTCCCACATGGCTAAACAAAGGACAGCAAGGTTGAGACCAGCCCACAATCTGGAAACAGTTTACAGCACACTTACACACACACACACACACACACACACACACCCACACACATGAAAACACTTCCTTACACGCAAAATTTAAATGTATAGCCAGTGTACATTAGTGCAATCGATTGATTCTCTGTCTCAGTGATTGAAAGAGTTGTGCATGTTTGAACATCTGCTTGTGGCGTCTCATAGCATTATACGGCGAAGGACACACACCCCACATGAGTCACACACACACACACACACACACACACATAAATGAATGGTGAGCAACAGAAAGCTTGATGGCGTGCCAATAATCTGCTGTGTTCTATTATTTATTACTCAGCTAATGGCTTGAGCATGTGTGCGTGTGTGTATATGTGTGTGTGTGTGTGTTTTGTGTGTGTGTGTGCACACGGTACTCCTGTGAATCCTGCTGCAAATGCCAACAGAGCAGTAACAGCCAGCGCCGCCCCCCCTATATAGTAATGTCAGCATTGCATTCCCATGTGTTTGAAATTCATCAGTGTGTACTCAACGGAAATACAGACTTTGTGTGTGTGTGTGTGTGTGATAGAGGGACAGATATAGAGATTTCACACATTACCTCAATGTCAAAATTGCTGCACTATAAACTGATATTTTTCTAACGGTGTGTGTTTGAGTGTGCATGTACATTGACGATCTCTCATGTGAACTCCATGTTCCGTGTTTCCTCTCCCCCCGATGAAAGAGTACACACTTGCAAACAGGGGCTATTGTTCTCCTGTTTCTCACCCTCTATCTCACACTCTCTTTCTCTGTCTCTTATTCTCACTGCTGCATTTGGCTGTGAAAATGGGTTGTTGGTTTTTTTGTTTCTCGCCTCACCCTTTCTCTCTCTCGTGCTTTCTCTGTTTCTAATCAGTGAGCATTCCACACTGTTTCCCAGGCTCCCTATCTATCTATCTATCTATCTAAATATATATATAAGAATTATGCGCTATTATAAGCAGGTCTCAACATTGATATCATGGAAATGTAATTAAAACAAATTTCCGATATATCGGTTTCTGTCCTCCGAGCCTAATTGAACTCACTATAATTGGGTAGCTGGACCTTAAGTTTTACGTATTGCTTATTTTTGGCTTAGTTTTGGCATTAAACTGATATCAAAATATCTTCTGATACAGTAGATGTGCAAAAGTCAGAGTGCAACCATTTGTTTATTCAGTTTATTCAATCAAATGGTCATTCAGTGCTTATTGTTAATGATTTGCTGGTAAACAATAATGATGGGAAACTGTAATTAACAGAAAATCACACAAAAAGTCTTCAACACTAAGTGCAGTATGAAATCTGTAAATATTTCATTTGTAATATTGAACCTTCGTTCATCCAATTTCATCAAACCAGTGCGTTCCAGCTGTTTCATGCGAGTGGAGCTCATTTGCATAAATAAGTGATAACACTATTATACTTATGTATACATAGACATACGTATATTCGGTGGCTGGTTTATGAAGTACACCTAATCTCTATTGGCTTTTAAAAAAAACATTTTCCCTCTTGCTCAGTAATGTTCAAAAAATCAGCAACGGCGCAAAATCTCGCTCAAGAACAACCATTTTATGTAGATTACAATCAGCGCAAGAATAATTTCAGAAGCCATAATCTTTGGTAAAAATTGGAAGTTTGCTCAGCACAAGCTGTCTCTCGCACATTATCTGATCAAGAGAGGAAAATGCATGTGTGTGTGTGTGTGTGTGTGTGTGTGTGTGTGAGGTGGTGGGGTCTGTTCCATATATCTTGATATTTAATCGTTCCATTTTTGCTATTCGCTGTCATTTCCATCACACGTTAAAATAGATTTACGCTAACTTGTACAATTACGTCATGCCCCAGAGAGAGCTGTTTTTTTTTTCTTCTTCTTTCCCCCAGCATGCTTTGCTGTGCAGGAAAGCTTTCTACATAATTGAAGTTCTCCCTTTTTTCCCCCCTTCTTTTTACTCATATCTTGCTGAGTCAGGTGCTTTTGAGAGAGATTGTGGCGGAGCGATGGCGGGATGACAGGAGTGGAGGGTAACAAGAAAGGGAGGGGGAAAGTGGACGAGAGAGTAAAAAGAGATAGAAAGAAAGAGAGAGAGAGAGAGAGAATTGGATAGGGTGGGAGATGCAAGAAAAAAAAGAGAAAGAGAATGCATAATGGTGGAAAAGGCCGTGGTTCCTACTGATGTGCATTGACCCTAAAGGTCAAGTCCAGCTGTGGTAGTACGAACACAAACACACACACACACACACACACACAAAGCCTTCTGGCGAACATAAATTATATATCTTTCAAATATTACACTGGAATAGAAGTAACAGGAAAGTCTAATTCAATCAAACAATTATTGTCTTTTTGCTGCTAATAGCGAGTGTTTTACACCCACACAAACCCACCTATACACACACACACACACACACAAGCCTTTCCAGTGAACATAATAATATATTTTAACCCTCCTGTGGCAGTAGAAAGGATATCTAATCTAATCTAATCTAAAATCGATGTGTTTTTGCAGTTAAGTGTGCAGTCTAGTGTATTACACTCAAACACATGCGTGCACACACACACACACACACACACACACACACACACACATAAGGTGCAGACTGTCCCCAGTCTTTTCTCTCATCTGGTAGCACAGACATTGCTGTCACATCTCACAAAGGTCAAAGTCATTACGTGATGAGTTGAGCCGACCTTTACACACTGACAGAGCCTCTTAACGCAGCCTTGATTTGTCTGTATATGTGTGTGTGTGTGTGTGTGTGTGTTTCACTTCATGAGTTTACCACTACACACTTTTATTTCAATTTTTAACTCCCCCTTTTTTAAACTGAATCAAACTACAAAAGCAAATGAGTCGATACAGTAAGAAGGAATCAAACACACAAGGAAAGGAAAAAGAGAGAGGAAGACATATTTGTCTGTGATGTACTGTACATTCGGTAACAATTTTACTGTAGGGTGGTGTTCATGGGGCTACTTGACACCTACAGTATATAAGCCATTACTGACAACTGACATAAACCTACATAAACATTTTTTAATTTTTCTTCCGTCATAAAGGCTGCTTTTGTCAATCTTTATGTCAAGCTGACATAACACCTCAATCAATCAACGTAGATTCAGTTAACAACTTTCTGTGTTGTTCATTTTTCCAGTTAACCAAATCTGACAAGCTCACATGTTGTCTCTTTATTTATTTATTTATTACTATTTTTTATTTATTTTTTACCCCATTTTTCTCCCGATTTAGTCGTTGCCAATTCCCACCCACTAGCTAGTTCTCTCCTATCGCACGACAGCCACCAACCGGGTAGGGTGAGGGCTAACACGTGCTTCCTCCGAGACACATGAAGCCTACCGCTGCATTTTTTCGAACTGGTGCTCATGCAACATCACAGGGCAGTCCCACGCGCTCGGAGGAAAACGCCAACTGCCCTATTCCGTATGCATGAGCTCACAGACACCCACGATTGACTGGTGCCGCTTTGGATTGACAGGAGAGAAAGTGTATTGCCATCCCACCTACCCAAAGAGCAGGGCCAATTACGCTCTCTTACACTCCCGGCCACGGATGGCCGTGGCATCATCGGGGCATGTTGTCTCTTTAAGAAAGCTTCAGCTAGTTTAGAATGCAGCAGCCCGCTTCCTTACCAGGAAAAAAAAGTCAGAGCCCATTACCCCGGTTCTATTCAAACTACTGGCTAAAGTACTGGCTGCCTATTAAGTTCCGCATAGACTACAAAGTCCTTCTTATGACGTTTAAAGCTCTAAATGGTTTAGCTCCGGCGTATCATGCTGATCTTTTGAAGCAGTACAGCCCATCCCGAGCGCTTTGCTCAACTGAGGCAGGTCTACTGTTAATCCAGAGCATCACTCGCAGCTCAGCCCCTAAACTCTGAAATAGTGCTCCAGAGAACGTTAGGAACGCTCTATAGGTGTTTTTAAATCCAAACATACTTCTTTAATTTAGCCTATTCATAGCTATTGGGTCTTTTATCTTGTTAAATAGACTTTTCATGATTCGTTGTACTAACACTATATTTATAGTCAATTCATTAGTGATTGTACATTTGGCTTTATCATAAATGCTTTATTTTGACTTTCTGATCTTTTATATGTAAAGCACTTTGAGATTTTGAACTCAAAATAAAAAGTGTTATATAAATATTATTATGTCACATCATTACCACGATGTGGCTCTGACATAGGTTGTGTTATAACGTACCAGAAGTACACTGAGTTACAAAGTCAGTTGTCATGACGTTCCAACGTAAGTCAGCCTTGAAAGTGTTATAACACAACCTATGTCAATTGTCTCAGGTTGGGATAAGCCTTTATACATGCTTATGTAGGTTTGTGTCAGTTGTCATAAAGGACTTACTGTATGTAGGTGTCATGTAGCCTTATAAACACCAGCCTTAAGTGGAGTGTTACCAGTTATTCTATACTATGTTAGTGAATTATGTCTTATAGACATAATAGTACATGTAATGGGTAATAATCTGTTGTATTACTATTTTGTAGGTCTCTTACAACCAACCACAGTCCTACCTAGGATTTAATGACTCACACTTTGGCTCTCGTTTTTGTTCGCCAGCCCCCATCTTGTTGTATGAGTTATGGGTCTGGTGTTGTTCCTCCAGCGTGTAAAAGTGATTTGTGTCGGTTTGGTGTTTGGAAGATGGAAGGGACTGTAGAGGTTCTCTGAATATGTGTGTGTGTGCACTTTTTTCATTTCAGGCCCCTGAAGCTTGTCTCGTTTCCCATCTCGAGGGCATGCTCTCTATCAGCCTGACGTTATGATTTGGGACAGAGTCGCACAAAGCTTTATATTGGCTCTCGTTATCCCAGACAACGGCGCCCAACCTTTTATGTGGCTGACTGATAAAAAGAGAGAATATAAAGTCTTATTCCGTGGTCTAGTACATAGTTGATTCATAAATGTGTAGCCGGTGATAATTAAACCACACGGAACACAAAATTATTTTTAGGGTTCTTTATTCCGTCTAAATTCTTTTTATAAAATAAAGTGTTATAAATAAAATAACCCAGTGGTCTTTGGTTTGTGTGTCCTCACACACCATTATACTAATTTCAGATACTCATAGTTCAGAGTTCTCATATGCCATTTTCGAGCACCCAAACGATAAATCTGAACATTTATTCCAATAAACACTCGAGGCACCCAAACCCCAGTCACAGCTCACATGCTCATCTTGCCCAGGCCGCTCTCTCCCAATTGGTTCACACCAGAACTCCGCTCAGCTCAACACTCAGACAGCCCTCTCTTAAAGCGACAGAGCCTTTTTAGTGGACTAAGGGCATTAAATGCATCACCTGGCCACAAATGTTTACTAGTTTGATCAAATTTGATCATTTTGGGGGTTTTGGTTGACTTATTTTATGGATTTGACAATGTAAAAATGGATTAGGCATAAAAAATTTACAATTATTTAGTGTTTAAATATTTCAGGATTTATGTTATCCAATAAAACTTGGTAATGTACCCTGTATGTTCATTATTTAAATTTATTTTTATATGTTGATTACAATATGTCAAGTTCTAGAGAAGTGGTTGAATTTGCTGATGTCAAGTATAAGATTTGGCAAGAACCAACTGTTCCTAATAGTTTGTTGACTTTGTTCTGCAGAAACGTCCACACTAGCAGCTGCGACTTACACGGTCACGCGTTCTCCCGCTGCAGAAATCAGCACGGCTCATAATCTCAGCTCTCGTAAGTAGACAATCACTTACTTACTTAACTTGGGAGTTATTTGCATTTTCCGTTTTTTTTTACATTTACATTTCGGCAATATAGCAGCATCTATTAAATGTACTCCATAGACTTGGGTTGTAAGGAATAAATCAATAGTGTCACGTAAAAATTAATAATAGATATTGGGTATTGCTTTACATTAAGGTTCCCTTAACTAACATTGTTTACAGCATTAGTTAACATTGACTTCCATAAACTTCAGCATTCATAAACCATAAGTAATGTTAACAAAACAAGAAAAAAAGTTTGAAACGTATTAATTGATGTTTGTTTAAACGTTAACTAAATAGGTCTGTGTTACACATAAATTAGCATAAATTAAATTACAGCATGTTACTAAATATTGATAATTAACTGAGCTCAGGTTGGCGGGTGTAAATATTGGAACCCACCATTCAGCCTCATTTATGAATTTTGCCACATAACCACCACAAACATATTAATTAAAGCGTTAATTCATATTGGTCAATGTAGACTAATTTAATGAAATAAATATTAATTAATGCAGTTGTTTATTATTTGGCTGATTTGGTTCATTATTAAAAAATTTTTTTTAATTAATTACTTTGTTAACATTACTTATGGTGTGTTAATGCTGAAGTTGACGGTTTGTTGAAGTAAATAATGTTAATTAAGGGAACATTAATGCAAGGTAAACACTATATTCAGCATTTGATTGATTTGGATTTTGTTATACCATTGGCACTCAGAGGTCAGACTTTACCAATATTTGATACAAAAGAGTCCAGTTTGACTTTTGTTTCTCCAGTTTGCATCTTCTAACCCTAAAGCACTTTACATACTGTGGAGGCCAAAGCCAGATGTTAGCGATCGCTGGCTTGCCGTTACTTACCAGTGCTTCTAACTGCCAAAGACTATTCAACCCACGCAGCGGCCGATCCATATCGATGTGAATGTTATACGAATGTGTGAGATGTCAGATCCTTCCCACTCATGTTGGAGTGGAGTATTTATTCTCTTTCTTTCTCACATTTTTTTTCCCTCTCTATCCCAGCGACCTCCAGCACCTCCCCACCCTCTTCCACGGTCCTGTGTGATTTCGAGCAGGGTTTTTGTGGATGGACCCATGACCCGAACTCTGACCTCATCTGGGCTTTGTACACCTCCAGCAGAATCACTGCCCTAGGCCAAAGTCAGGACCTCTCTTTAGGCTCCAACAGTGAGTCACACACACACACATGCACAACCACTCGCAAATGAGCCCACACACCCACCCACGCACCCACACAAGCATGCCTGTGGGCTCGCATTTACATATTTATACACACGTGTGCTTGAAAGTATCTCATATACAATCACTCAATAATATGAAATTAATGGGGGAAAATTTCCTGAGGTGTCTTGCTACGCAATTACTTGCGTTGTTGTTATGCTTTGCCTGTCCCCAAGAGCCACATGGTCTCTTGTTGACCAGGAATCAGTTTCCCTCGCTCAACAACACACTCTTAACTTAAACCGATCCCAAATCTGTGGTAGACCTGCACTCAAACTCTTTTGACAAGTCCCAGAATGTGCTCACCGCATGTCAGCTACTGCTGTGGAACGAGGGAGAGGAAAAAGGGGAGCGATGGATGCTCGGCATGCTTTTGCTCTCTTTTTGACAGCCCTAGCCGTTCCTTCGCTTCCAACCATGTGGCATGGCACAAATCAGAAGCAGACATTAAGTAAAGATTCTCTCTGCAGGCAGGAATTTGAGTTGAGTTAGTGGACAAATATCCAACAAGAAGTTGATTATTAGACACCTTATTTTATACAATATTTGAATACACTTTAGGTTATGTGCGGTTCAGATCTAATTAGCTTCTCCCCTGCTTCGTGAAAGAAAGGTCAAGGATCTGTAATTGACTTCAAATCTACTTTTTTGGAAAACCATACTTCCAACTGTGTGTTAAACTACCTCGCAGGCACATTGCTGCATCACTGAGTAGTCTTCCGTGTTCTTCAAGCCTCCTTGAAGAAATCATTATTCATTTGCATTTATACACAACCAGGATTGAAAAACAGCACTTTTGGCATTTTAAGGCTAGACACTACAGGTAGAAATTACGATTTTTGGTCACATCAAAGATTTTGGTCACAGATTTTTGGATAAATTGCATCTATGTCTTCTCTTACACTGTAGTAATAAAAAATTTAAAAAAACTCAACAAAACTCAACAGAAATGTTTTTATTTCACTGTTTTTGTCCACTCGCGACCTCATGCATTATCTGAAACTTTAAAGAAGGCTTTAGCTCCGCCCCATTTGGCACAATCACGTCATGTGATATAGTCCAAAAAGGCTTGTTTCCTGATTTATATGTAAATGATGTAAATTTCCTTTATAAACCTTAGAAACCACACTTGGAGTGGAAATCACATTGCATTTTTAAAACCATTTTTTTCTATATTCAGAACCAAAAATCCGAGTTTCTAGATTACTTGCAGTCATGAATTTTTTTATATTTTTATTCGTATTTAGAAGGATATCACAGAGTAATTTCACAAAATGTTGATCATTGTAGGATTTATGTTAGATTTCATACTAAAAAAACATTTCTTTTTATAACAGCGCAAGGTGTTTTCTTGATTAAACAATAAAGTCTTTCTCCTGAGAGTGTCTTCACAGTGAAATAAACATTTTAACATTTAACTAGATTTTTGGTTTCACTGGGTATGCAAATGTATGCATATTTAATTCGATAAAGCCTTATTTGCATAAATAAGTGTCCATTTTTTAACAACTTCAAATACTAAAAATACTTGTATTGTATTGAATATCAGTAATCAACTGGCAAAGATTGATTGTGATAGCTATTGTTTTAAAAAATTACCCTATTCATCTGTAGTGTCTTAATACAAGATCCTTATGGCTTGTATTCTTTCTTTCCTTGCTGTCTATTTTACTTTCCTTTGTATTTGTATGTGGAAGCTAGGGGCATTGTTGTCCTAACTAACCTTGTTTCATTAAAATTCATTCGTTTAGATATTTTTGGGTCACTCTCAGACAGCTAAAGGTGTTACAGGTGACCTTTGGCATCTAATATGACAAAGTTAGAACTCTTAAATCTCTATCCTGTCCCACAGAAACAGTTCTACTTTTTCCACTTGACCTTGGCCTTGGCATGCCAAGGAAGACTGTGGAGGAATATAAGGACAAATGAAAGACCTCACTTTTTTGTTACTGTTGGAGATGGGCGAGGATGACGACTTAGCGATCTCATTGTATCTGTTTCTTTTTCCCTTCTGCTTCTTTTTTCCATTTGTACTTAAGAAAACTCTGGAGCAGAATAATACCTTAATGGCAAATGCAGCTTTGCTGTCAAGCTGTCTGATTAGCAAAGCAATTAGCAAGCTGTCTGATTAGCAAAGCAAAAGAAACAAACAATAGGAGAGCATAGAAAACACAAAACTCGAATTAACTGAGGGCCTAGACCCGAATCTTGTGGAAGATTCATCTGAAAGCAGGGGTTCTACAATGTACTAAATATATTAAACCTTAATTAGAAAGCATAAGCTGGTCCAGAGAGGCTTTACAGCTGACTCACTCTTAAAAACAAAGTTTTGTGTTCTGCTCCTGTACTCTGGAATTTCCCCTCGGGCGCAATAACATTTCTAGCTAACCTATCTATCTATTCGTTTTTAATGTTCCTCAAATCCCTTCCTCAAAGATGATACAGTTGCATGGTAAAGTTTGCGCACCCTTAGTACAAAATAAAGATATGTTTCTGTTGACTTTGTTTTGGATTGTGGCGGTGTTGCTTGATTTCATTTTTAACATTTTGCAATTTTATTTATTGTAGATACACTGAGGTACATAGAGGTACAGTTTCTTTCTTATCACCCAGACACCATGGAGGATACAAACTTTTGCACTCGACTGTATATGTCATAAAGTAAATGTGCGTAGCGGTGTCTCTTGTGAGCTAATCTTTACACTGAAATGTGTTTGTAAGGCCTCACTCTTATGGTTGCCATCTCAAAGTTGGCGTCTGGTGGAATCGCTTAGTTTATATCAACTGGTGAAGTGGGATTAGTGGAGAGTGTTTGATTTAAAGCATTAGTTGCATTTGTTTGCCTAAACTGACTTTGTAGATTTATTTGAAGGTCTGTGTTTATGTTCTCTGTCTCTGTTTTTCGTGTGCCCTGTTCTTGACCTGCCGCTGTTATGTCTGCACAGGTCTGGGAAACTACCTATACGTCGAAGCTAGTGCCAAGACGCAGGGAAAGAAAGCCAGGCTCTTCAGCCCTGAGGTGGGCCCTGACACTGGGCCTCTCTGCTTGAAGTTCTCCTATCAGTTAGAGGACGAGGGAACCCTGCGTGTGCTACTGCGCAACCCGCTTCAAGAGGAAACTCTTCTCTGGGCTCTCCATGGCAGCCAGGGTTCCACGTGGAAGGAGGGACGCACCATCATACCTCGATCCCCTAAGGAATTCCAGGTAAAAGGAAGTGATGATAAATCTCCTTATAATGTAAAATTGATAAATCCATGAAGGATTCTGTATGTTAATTTGACGCTTTTTTTTTCCGGGAAGGTTGTCATTGAAGGCATCTTTGAGAAGGCAACCACAGGCCACATCTGGATTGATAATATCCACATGAGCTCGAGTGCGCCACTGGAGGAATGTACACGTAAGGGCTGGCATTTTTACAGATCATTTGCTCCCTTTCTGCACACTATCTCAATCACATCTTCTCTGCCTGCCATGCTTTCACTCATGTACATCAGGATTCTCAAACTCCAGTCCTGAAGCGCTGCAGCGATTCTCAATTTAAACGTTTTTTTTTCATTTTAGCATACTTAATTCAGCTCATGAAGTGCTTGATTCATTGTAGTAAGGATAACCCTAGTGTGCGCTCCAGGGGATTGAAATCTGCTTAATTTGACACTTTTCCTGTTTGTCACTACATTCAAAATCACATAATATGTTGTTTTTGTATGATGTTTCTCTGCATTTGTCTGTCATGTACCTGTAATACAATCCTTTTCGTCCTCACTGTTCTTCCTTTCTATTGATTTCGTGTCTATTGATATTTCGTTTTTTAAATTGCATTCCTGACTTCGCCAAAGTATTGCAAACCAAAAATACAAGCAGTCACAGCAGTGCTTCTCAAAATAAATTTACAACATGAAAGAAGAGGAAGGAAAAAAAAAATGAGTGGCACGTTACTTGCCATCAAACACAAAATGTAGAATAAAAACTAGGCCATGAAGCCCCGCGGGCCCCCGATGCTAATTTATATTTCATTATTCTCTTCTTGTTTCTCTGTATTTGTAAACAGCGTTGTCTGAAACCAAATTTACTCGACATCCCCAAGCTGTCCTGTTCACGTCCAGGGATTTGTGGGTTAGAGCCTTAAAGGGGATCAGCCTCTGACCTTGTGCTCATCACAGATCTGATTTCCAGCTTAAACCGTGAAACCCAGAGCTGATTTTATGGAGTTAACATTGTGCCAAAAATATGTGTGAAATAAGATTCGTAGACGGCAAACACAATTCTCACACCAGTGTATTTATATATAGAAATACACGCTATTGTGTCTCACGGGTCCAAATCCTGTTTTTTTTTTACTGCTGAATCTGTTTTGCATGTTTTTCAGTCTCTACCTACGGTTCTCTCAAAATGCGAGACACAAATCTTTAGTGGTGGACAAAGAATCCAAGCGTGTATCCATCAATCAGAAGCTAGTTATTTCCAGTGTACAATGATCTGCTAACCTTATAACCATTTGTGGCATCAAGCTTTTTAAATCCTATTACATAAAGTGGCCTAAAACCAACCAAATTTTAAAATGTTTAAAAAAAATAAATCCAAATACTTGGCTGGGTTGCTTTGTGGGTCATACCACTTTATACTTGATGGTAACAATTTGTGTTAACGTTAACAGCAAATATTCTACAGTCTATAACATTCACAACAGTAGGTACCGCAAACCGGTCTCCTGACTCTCTCCTTTGCGCAAGAAAAAGAAAAATTTCCAACACTATTTAGGTATAGTTAACATTCGCAGCAAATATATAACCCCTTTTTTTAAAAGAATTCCTGCTACAAACTTTGATAAAAATTTGCGCCCGCAAATTGTTAGTTTCAAATCCATGCGGTCAGCGAACATTGCACATGAGTTCCCTTCCAACTGTTTGGATTTTTTTCCCCCAAGGTAGAGATTTTTTCCACTGCGGGTAGAGATTGACAAATGCGCAGTTCGAAAAAAAAAAAACATTGGCAAATACACAGCAGTGTGTATTTGTAGAGTATACAGATGTGTTTGCTGTGCACAAATCTCTTTTCCACATGTGATTCTGAAATCATCACCCACAAAGCATACCAGAAGTGTGCTTACATCTACTGTTGGACTCTCAAGCCAAGCTGTGCTACACTTGTCCAAAACAGCTCTCTGAGCCCAGCTTGGCTCATCAGGTCCTTCCAAACTGTGGCATTCCAAGCCATCCAAAGGTTCGGCTCCTGCCCCTCAACTCAACCTTGAACCATTTATAAAACCACAGGTTATTCAGCTTAACAGTTTGGGAATCAAAAACACACACAATTACTTTGCGTCCTGGAGAATGAAATGGGCGAAGTGATGGGATTTGGAATAAAAGGACATAGTTAGGACATAGTTAACTGCGTCCATCATTAATTCATTCAAAAACATTGCCTTTGAGATCATCTGAGCTCTGTAATATTGATTATTCGTCCTTATTCCCCTCGTTCATTGTCTATTTAGGCTAATTGCAACAACAACAAAAAAGTATGCTAATTGTCAAACTTGCTTTTTTGCAAGACCAAAGAAAATGTTCCATAATATTTTTTCTCGAACTGTAAAATTAATGCCTTTCTCTTTCTCTCTCTTTGTCTCTTCCTTAGAACCTTTTGCTGCCTTTTCTCCAGATATGACTGGTGAGTTGAACCTATCTTGTTTCGCCTAATAGTATGAAGGTTTGTGCTTCCTGCGCTCTGCACTTCAATGCAACAATTGTTGTTATCAAATGCAGATCCAGGATCAGTTTTAGCTCACACATGGTTCTGGAACAAGATAGCAGTTCAGGTTCTCTGCCAAGGTAAGGAACACTGATCCTGGATCTGATACCGAAAATAGCCTGTCCCTTTTTTTGGGGATTGACTGGTGGTGGAGTCTCTATATTTATACCTGCATTGAGACAGCATTACAGTTTGATTGGTTCAATGCAAGCAGATAATTTTGCGTCTTTTTGAGTCTTGCACCACTGATGACCATAAAACAGCATCCCTAACTTCCCAGCACTGGTTCATATACAGTACATTGCATGGATGTGGTAAACCTTTGGTTAGCTGGCACATTTCCTAACCAAGGAAGAAACAACTTTTCAGAGACGGCTTGATTTTTTAAGTCAAAAGGATCACTGACTGTTTCCTTGCCACATGTTCTGTACTTTGCCATATCACCCCAGACAAATTAACCAGCACTTCCAACCTAGCACAACTAATTTCCTCTGTCTAGTTACAATTTGCACAGTAGAAAGCAGAACAAAGACACCATCTTTTTTAATGAGCAACATTCTCTGTGCCACAATATAGCATCACAAGATGTCTGCCTGTTCACTGTAATGCAAAAAAAGAAAAAAAAATCATGTTAGAGAGACAGTTCTTTTTCACGTTTTCTGGTCCCTAGAGTACTGTCGTTTTTTGGGGGTTTTTTTTGGTGGTTTGTGCTCAGCTCTCTTTTTCGCAAACGAGGCAGATCTGACAGGGGAAAAAGAAGTGCAAGTTTGTCTGTGCCTGTACAATAGTTATTTTTGAATAATAGCACTCAATAAGGCCTGGGTAAATGTTCAAAGATTCATTTCAGACGATTTGTCTGACTCTTTGGGACTACATTTAACCAGGTGGTCAGGTAGAATCTACTTTTCAACAGCCTACATCTTGTCCATAATGAAGATGACTCAGCTAGTACTAGGCTTATCTGGATGGACTACAAGGCTAATCTACAAACTCAAGATTAGAAACATGCACAAACACATATGTGACGTTCACTTACTATAAGCAAACATGTTATGTTTCTCATATAATTATCTACCGCTGCTATCACACAATTAACAACAAGATAAACACAAGCCTTAAAGAGATGGCAGTTTTCTTTTTGCATCAAGCGAGAATTGCTAAGCTGCATAAAGGGAGAAAATGCATGTTCTTGTTCTTCTGCTTGACTTTCTGGACCCCTTTTATGAATGCCGCCCTAAATATATCCCTGAATGGCAAGAATACATGGCCATGTAGCCGAACTGCCTTTTGAGTAGTCCTGAAGAGCTTAGTCCTTATGAGATGTAATATCCAACCAATTGCTTTGGGTAATGTGTCATTAGATTATTCTATTAATTCATAAATAAGTTACATACCTACATGCTCCTCAGGACTAGGATGAGGAACTCTTGATCTAGGATGTGCTTGTCCTACTACCTCATTAACCATTTGATTATTTTATTAAGGACTACCTTGGACTAACACATATCTAAAAGAATAAAAATGATAGGAAGGAGTAGTTTAGCACCACTAGTAACTAGAGTGTCGGAGTGCATTTTACTCTGCTATGATTGCACAATGAGCCTCGTCAGTAATGTGGGGTGTTGTCACATTTTGTATATCTCTCCACCAGGGGGAGCCCTACCAGGCAGGAGTGAGCCAACAGTAGATACGCTGTCAGTGCCACCTATTTCCCCCAACTGGTATTACTTCATGGCTGGTGGAGGCGCCATCTTGTTCCTGATCATTGCCGTTGTCATGGCCATTGGCTGTCGCCGCCTGACAGCCAAGAGGAGCCGACCCACCATGGCCTACTATAGCCCCCACAGTGCTTACTACCCAAATGGTGCCATGCCCAGAGCAGGGGCAGGTCCTAAGTTGACTGTTTGGGTAGAGAAGGGGGATGGAAACTCCTACTGGTGAGGGGCTTGGGACTCAATGTACTAGACATTGACCTACGTTGCTGACAGAAGCCCAGAGGAAAAGAACTCTGAAGAGCAGGAAGAACTGAAGAGTTGGTTTAGTCTAAGGGATACCTCAAACAAGAACTTTTTTGGTACCTTCTCGCTACCAACTGATCATGCTTTGGATCTGCCCAAATGAAGAGTGGACTGGAACCAGCATCTAACTGTTCTGCTCTAAATGTTGGTTTTCTTTTAGTGTTTTTTTTTTCTTTGTGTTCACTTGCTGGATGCAGTGAGACACTGTGAGTCTGGCTGCTATATACAGCTTGTTTACTGCAGCGTTCCAGCCAGTGGTCATGCTCATTGGCGGTCTGGAAGAGCCCCATACTGGAAAAGCCTCCAGTATGGGCTTAACTGGGATGCGACCAGGTTGAAAGCTCCTTGTGCCTGTGCGTGGTGGTAGCTCCTGAGATACCAAACCATCAGCGACTAAGTGTAGATGGTGCCCAATCCCAACGACCTTAAATCATAGATCCAAAACTGTCTTGATGCTTTGCTAATATTTGGCTGTCTTTTGGATGGGGCTCGCCTCTGGTTCCAACTGGTCCACGCTAAATTCCCAGAGCAGATGATGGAATGGATCAAGAGACCAGGACTTAAAAACTGTCTTCGAGGTTTTTTCGATGATCTAAATAGTCATAATAATGTCGTATGATTCACTGTGGTGTCAACCAGCGTGGTTTACAAAAAGGACTGAACCTTGGGTAAAATGACAGCTGTAAAACTGTTTTTGCACTAGATCCTGGGAGTAATTATGATTTCTCTGTTTACTATTTAGCCAAACAAGTCAATGGACCATTTCTAAAGAGTGTATTGGTGCTTGTGGAGGCTGCAAAAAAATAGTGGTGTATTTTGTGTGGGGGATTGGGGTCTAATGTAATTGAGCATGCATGTGTACAATTTTGTATAATTCAACAGGCTCAGGTTCAGTAATCAGTTTGATTAGATGAGGGACAATCCAGTAAAAAAACCAACTAAAACTAAAACCAATTTCTTTGCTATATTAAAGTTAGCATCAAAGTGGCTCAACATTGATAGTGGCCCAGAAGTTGGGTTTTTTTTTAGTAAAATTTCCATATTTCCATATTTCATCTCATCACAGCACTAAGGTTCTGCATTTGTTTTTGCGCCTGCTCCTCACATTTCACAGCAGAAGTCCCCCCGAATATTGCGTAGGCCCGCTCGGTTTGCGAGCCAGAAGCGAGGAGGCGTGCATTATTCTAACCAAGTGGCTGTCAGTGTTCAGGCCCTGCAACAAGCCACATAAACAACAACAGCTGCTTCCCTTCACAGCCTTGTCTTAATGAGGACCGAGAGAGTAGCGGCGCAGGAGTGAGCTCCATGCGCTCCCAACAGCTGGTAGCTATTTTGTTGTGCCGCCGGTTTTCCAGGCTTCCAGAGTAATGAATAGTGTCCAGCACCTCCGTATGCTTTGCTAAATTTTTTGGTAAAAACATTTAACTAATTTATTGAATTGCATTTTCCTTCATTTTTTTTTCTTTTTTCGGTTTACACGCTGAGACTTGTGGTGTCATATATGGCAAGCTCATATATTGCTTTGCTCATCATGATGTAGAAAGAGACGATCCGGTATCCGTAGATACGGTCATAGGGTTAAGAATGACACAAATGCGTAGCTAATCCAGGATTAGGGATTTAACACTGTATGGTATTTTTTGTATTTCTATAGCATCACTTGTGTAGTTTTGCTGTAGAAACCAATTATGAGCCATTAGGAGAGGAAAAGTGGAGGAATGGAGGTAGAACAAGAGAAAAAGAGGGAGACCTTTGGGGGCTTTTTAGTGCCATTTCCACCAGACAGAGAGATGTTTTGGCAGTGGCCTGCAGTGTGCTTTTAAAATCAACTAATCTCTCTCTCTTTCTCTTTTTCCAGTACTCCCTTCTCTCACCACACATTCTTTCCAAGCTCTTAATATTTTTAATTAGTTAATGGACCAGATAGCATTCATTAAGACTGCGGGAAGTTTTTTCTCCCCTCCCACCCCCGCAATCTAACCTGATTCGTGCCGTCCCTGGAGAATATGTTTTTAATAAGTGAAAGCTGTCTGCTACTACTGTCTTTTTTTTTTTTTACCCCCATATGCCCTCGCTGAGGTAAAGTAAACCCCCCCCCCCAAAAAAACCAATGTGCTTTTCCTCCCTTTTCTTGTGTTTGATGATTGAACCCTGACGATTGATGTGGCACAAATTGCCCGACACTCTTCCATGGACATTGGCATCTCAGGGCTTGTAGGACAAGGCGAATCGTTGTCTCCTCGGAGGAGTCGAGTTGTTATCTCGACTGCGTAGAACAAGATTGCTCACAATGGAGCCAGTCAGCCCACCACCTTCGCATCCGCAGCACGCAAGCTTTCACATCAAAATTTCTCAGCCTTGTTTGGTTTGGACCTAGCAGGCCTCAGTTCAAATGCTTTCTGAACAAAGGCAGTATTGTCCTGATAACCCACCTAACGACGCTTGACGTTCTGAGCTTTTAAAAAAAATTTTTTTTATCACCCCACACAGCTTATGTAGGTGGTTCTGATGGTAATGTGTTCAGACTGTACTTATGTTTAAGATGATGGTGGTGTTGTACATGATGATGATGATGATGATGATGATGATGATGATGACGATGAAGCCGATGCACTTTCCTGTATGAATGTACCTTCTGGCTGTGGCTGTGGCACTATACCTCAATCTTAAAATGAGTGTGCTGTTTAAAAAAAGGCAAACATGAACAGAAATATTTTTTTGCTTGATGAATTGGAAATGTTCTTTTAAAGTATGGTAATAAAAATCTTATTTTTCTAACCAGGGTTTTTTTTCCCCCCATCGGTGTTATATCATATAATATATAATATACTCATGTTTAGAATATTTCCTCTGTGTGTGTGTGTGTGTGTGTGTGTGTGTGAGTGTGAGAGGGAGAGAGAGAGTTCATGTATTAATTGCACAAGCTCAGTTTTGTAACCTGTAATTACCTTAATCATCTTTAATGTTGCCATAACAAAACCTAATTTTCATAATCATAATTAACTGCAGATATGGCTTTGACAGATTGGGCTTTGGGCAATTCTTTATTTCAATTAATCATTTCTCTTCCCCCACAGTTAAAAAAATGGACCCCAGAGGTAGCCGTCTCCTCGACAGCAGGGACCACATAGACACAGGTAAGTTATTGCTAACTATTTTGTATTATTGTAAAAAAAAAAGAGAAAAAAAAAGAGACTATGTGCTAACCAAAAAGCAAGAAACACATTGCTTTCACCCTCAAAAAGCATGGGCACACGATTACAACGTGGTAATGTACTGTGTGTGTGTGTGTGTGTCTGTGTGTCTCTTGGCCCCTCTCAATCCTACGATCACACAGTTGGAGTCCATTTTTTATCATAAAGTTGTCTTTGTTTCGTGTCTTTAAAAACCAGAAAAAGACAGGTTAATTAGAGGACCAGAATCTGTTCATCTTTCTATATTGTCAGCCTCCGCCGTCTCCTCTCATCTCTTTAAACTCTTTATCGATGCCTCACGTCTCTTTTCTCGCTGTTTTTTTTTTTTTTTTTTTAACATCTGATGAAACATAATTAAGTCCATCCTTAGTCCACACTCCCTCCTCCAAGCTGTCAATTATCTCAAGCCTCATTTGTTGGTGCTAGCAGGACTAATATGAGTACGCTAATATAATACAAAATAACAGAAATTCAATGGAAATTCTTTGTGAAGCTTTAGCACAAATCAGCCTAAGGTACATCCTAAACTACAGGCTCAAAAGAGCCAACCATGAAATGGTTTAGGTTCATATAAAAACAAACATCTGTGTAGCAACCAGCAGTTATGCTCCAATATTATACATTGAATCAAATTTCAAAATTCACATTCAGTGAAGCTTGTTTGAAAAATCAAATCAGAAATGAGAAGAATGTGTGTCAGACCTGCTGCTTAGGAGTCACTGTCTTATGGCAACCTTAAAGTACATCGACGTCCACACTGTTGAACAGTGGACCACCTCGGGTATGTATTTCTTTTAACGCGATTTTTGGTATTGTCTAGTAGCAATAAATCAAAGGACTGGACTTGTGGTAAAATCTTGATGAGATTTTTCCAGTTTTATCGCAGTGGTTGTGATTTCCAGTTTCAAGTTTTGCAACTACTCCAGTGGGCTTCATAAGTTCTACTGAGTCATAGGAAGCGGTAGAGGGTTTCCCCACTATTCAGTAGACCCAATTAAGTTCTATATTATACTGTTTCCAGTACAAAAAACTTTCTTAACCAGTCTCTGGACTTCTTTGTTCTAGGTGAACAGTTCCCAGAATGGAGCACTGCAGAACCGTCCTCGGAGCCTCCGGTGACGCAACCGATGGGCAAGGAGAATACCTGGCTTTACACGCTGGACCCCATTCTCCTCACTATCATAGTGATGAGCTCACTGGGCGTCCTCTTGGGGGCTGTGTGCGCTGGCCTGCTGCTGTACTGCACCTGCTCGTACGGAGGCCTGACCTCGCGCTCCTCTACCACTCTGGAGAACTACAACTTCGAGCTCTACGATGGCATCAAGCACAAGGTAAAGCTCAACCAACAGCGCTGCTGCTCGGAAGCTTGAGGACCGCGCAGTCGAGGTTCGTCAGATGCGTTGAATTGGACTCTTTCAAGAGCGACCGACCTCATCTCTTGGCGTGCATGTCGCTTTTGGCGCCGGGAACACCTTGCCGCTTGATGCCGCAACTGCCGGAGCTGTACTTTCCAACTAGCCTTTCTTGCTCAGCTCACATGTTGCTTGCCTGGATGCAAATTTCTGAACGGATTGATTCAAACGTGGATTATCGAAGGCTACTTAGAGAGATCTCTAGGGGAACATTTCCCAGCTTAGCCTCAAAAATAGATATTAGTACATATCAAAAGTTCTGCCTATTCCAAGAAAAGGAATGCATATCAAGATAAAGCTTTGATTTCTAAATGGGAGCTGGAGGAATTGAGCCGGACTTTAAAGTACTCTCGTCATCCCTAAATGCAGAGCTTATGTGGCATGTGACTGATGGTGTGGTGATGTTTGTTGAAGTTTTTGAGCTTTTTGTTTTGTTTTGTTTAAGTTTCCTGACTGTGATGCCTTAATGCTGGTCAACCCATTGTTTTTTCATTCAGGATGTCAGTGGCCCATAACGATCTTATTTCATTCTTGAATCTTTACAACCCTCTGCTTGTTTCGTTCTGTGCTCTTGTTTCATGTATTACAAAAAAGTAACCGTGTTTAAGACAAGCCAAGTAAAATTTGATAGGTTTAGTTTGAGGCCATGTGATTATGCTAGTTTTTTGTTAGGAAAAAAATGCAGGACCACTTTGTTTATGTGTAAAGCAACAGGGAATGTTGTGAGTGCAACCTATGGATTGCTGTAAATGCGACACATGCTGCTGAACTCAAGGGTGTTCGATGTTTCCAGGTAATAATTAATTCACTGCTTTAAAGAATTAGAAATGGTGACTAGTGTAAATTGTTCTGCTCTAGATAAGTGGTGTTGTAACGTACAACGCAAAATATGATAGCCCTAACACGGACCCATGAGGGAGCACCATCAGTGAGAACCACTGAGACTTTGACTGACCAAGGCCAAGCACACATCATCTGCTAGTTCTTTCCCTTGTCTAACTCCATTTTTATCTCCTTTTTTTCTCTCCGTGCGAGGCTGAAGGTTAACAGGAGACAGGTTTAGTGATGAATTGGACTGGAGTTTACGTCAGCTCCCTGATGGCTTTCAAAGGCTGCTCGATTAAAAAAAAAAAAAAGGAAAAAAAAAGAGAAAAAAGAAAAAAAAGAGTAAGTCAGATGTAGTAATTCTTTTCCCAGTCCCTCTGATAGATATCATCCTTGACAAGCACGGGAACACGCATTTGTGTACGCTCACACACATTCTGCTGATGTGAAAATATATCAACAATGTTACACCGCTGCAAAAACA
Source organism: Olivaichthys viedmensis (assembly GCA_028565825.1). Taxonomy (NCBI): domain Eukaryota; kingdom Metazoa; phylum Chordata; class Actinopteri; order Siluriformes; family Diplomystidae; genus Olivaichthys; species Olivaichthys viedmensis. Next base: position 619,254 of record JAOUQW010000025.1, on the reverse strand, counting down.
AGACACAGTAGAGTACTCTCTCTCTCTCTAAGCGGAATTATGGGAATCTGTATTCATGATAGGCTGCGTTAGGGTGATGGTTGTACTGCTCTGGGGGAAAATGAACCTATTACGCTCCTGTGCACCTACACACACGCACACACACACACACACACACACACGTCTTAAAGACTGTCACCACTGGAACGGGGACTTTTCCAAGTGCCTTGAAGCTGCTCTGGCACTCAAAGACTGTTCTGGAGCTTTCCTCTGTCTCAAAACACTCGAAAAAAGACTTAGCACTGGTTAGACTTCCAGTTCATCTCTGGAGGTTTTTGTACAGAAAGAAAAATGTGCTTTTTATGATGATGATTATTGTTATTCTGATTATTTAATAAAGGATTGATAAATATCAGGCATTTGGGAAGGATCTTTCAAGAAGGAGCGTTCAAGAAAACTGTGTTTGATGTTTTACTAGAGGTTTAGGGTTTCAGGGGTTTCGAATAGGAGGGGGGTTGTGGGGTATGCCGACTGAAATGCTTTGACAATTTGTTCTGTTTTGCTCACGCGCACTTTCATTTACCTAATCTGAACACACACGCTCTTATGCCTGGATGTTTTTTGTAGCAATGTGTGGAATTAGTTTCATCTGGCTACAAAGAGAACAATCGGTATCTACCTATAAAAGCTGATCCATAAAACAGGAACGCACACCGCACACACAGACATGCTTGCTTCCACACAGGCCGCGTCGGCTGCAGGCTCTCTCATCTCCCCATGGGCTCCCATTAGCCAAGACCTTCAGTCGCCTTCATTTAGAAACTCACAACATCAAAGCTTTGAAGTGCCTTACTGTTCCACCACCCCGCAAAGTCTCCTTCATCCCTCCATCTGACCCAGCCACTGAGCCTCCCTCGGTTAACTATTTCACTGCAGTCTTTCCTCCCCCAGTATCATTTCATGGTAACATGGTGTCATAAAATGCTACTTCCTTTTGCCACTATGGCCATGTTCATAATGAGAACAGAGGTTTGATAAATGTACATTGTAGACAGCAAGTAATCCAAAAGGACCTTGAGTGGGATATAAAGAAATTGCAAAGAACAATTGAGTACTAAGTGGGCACAGAAAATAATGCAACAATCTCCTCACTAGGTATTTATCAAGAGAAACATTTCAGACTGTAATTGTACTTATTATAATTGGCGTTTTAAGGAACCGTTAAAACCCACTTTAGGACCAAAAATAGTCATGCCAGTTTTCACCTGCTGCTTGTAGATATGCTATTCATTGAGTGCAGCCTCAGGCCCAAAGAGCTTGAACGCCTTGCTTTGATCGACATGTGAACCGTGGAAATCTAGGAAATTGCCCAGAGGAGCCAGGCGGTCGGGCTCTGTTTTTCCATCCAAATTATTCAAAACTTTTGTTTCGTAAAATGTTGCTTTCCCTTGCTGTCAGATTGAAATCTAATTCTCCACTGGGGCTGACCCTGCTGAAGATCAGAGAGCTCTCTCTCTCTTTCTCACCATCAAAAGCTCGCGTCTGAAAGCCGATGGGGCAATCAGTGTTTGGACGGGGCGCATTAGACGGGTGGACCAGGAAATGTGGAAAACACACAGATAATTCATCTTAAGGACAGACTAATAGAGGAGAGATGTTGACCAGGAGGGAAGATACAGAAGTGTGCGAGCCAAAATCTTGTGGTTTGTTCAGGGTAGCGCTTGTTCTCCTGTTAAGGGTGATTTGGTATGTCTTAAGTGTTTCCTTATGGAGGCGGCTGCTGTAGGGCTTGGCTGTAGTGGGGCTTAAGTTACTTCCTGTATTTCATTAGACATTTACATAATCACTTTTACTGGTTAAAGTCCCAACCAAATTCATGGCGGAACCTTGTGATGACAGAGCCGTTCTTCCAGATGTTAGAATTCTGCACACAAAACTCATCATGCAATCAATCATGCAAAAAACTATGGTTCTGGGGTCTCAAGCCATTATTAGTATGTTATTAATATGGCTCAACCTAAAACCTAGAAAACGAAAACATGCATGTTTTTTGAATGAACCTATTATGGAAAATGATGTCCGTGTGGGTAAGTTCATTACAGCAGTTTCTGCAGTTTCTGAGGTGCAAGATGAGGTGGAGCATTTGGGCACATAAAGTTTGAATTATTTTATGTCTGGAGCCTCTGGGGAACATCCCTGAAACACATGTCTGAGGGAATGAACTGAAATAGAACCAAGACATTCACCCTTGCTGACACCACACAGTACGAAGCTGTGAACACACAAAGCAAACTCCAGGCGTCTTTTGCAAAGCTTCCACACTGCCATAATGACCAAACATACACACATACATGCTTAATAATTAATGTGGCAGCACTTATATATATATATCTCTGTATAATGCATAATAAAGTACAGACACATTTGAAATACACATGAACATAAAACTCTGCGCAGTCAAAAGGTATGCAGTTTTTTTCGGAGCTGTCTTTGGAAGCCGTCCCATTAAGAGGATCGCCTCGCTCTTCTTCCAGGGGTTCAGAGCCTTTATCTGGGCCAGAGAAGGGGCGGGTGGGAAGCAGGAGCTCTGTTTCTGCTAATGCTGGTGACAGTAGTGGTCGCCAAATCCAAGCTGTCACGGTAGAACCAAGATGTTTCAGTAGAACCCACTAATTTCCTGTATCTTCATGATTAAAAAGGAAATTCGCATGATATCAGGTGGGGATGGAATGTACGAGTAAACTTACTGTATCGTTCCCAGTTTGAATCTTCAACTAGAGTAATAAACAACAAAATACACTGAAATCATCAGCCTTTTTTTTGTAATACACTCAGTTGAGTGCTGCTAATTATTTTTATTGAATAAAAAAAAAAAAATGTATTCCTTTTCCATGCTAGGGAAAATTAGGAAATGTATCATGCTTCCCATTGAGCCCTTGCTAAGCATGTACAGAAATCAATACTGAATTTACAATATTTTCTGGAATTTATTGGAAAACTCTGGAATTTCTAACAAATTGTTTAAATTCTTTGGTGCATTTAAAGTATATTGGATAGTAAATTATCAAACCTTCTGTTTTTGTGCATATCTTGTGTTTGAAAGATTTTCCCATGTTCATTGCATGTGTGGCAGCATATTTGGTTAATGACTAGTGAAAGATTGTGGTTCGTGTGCGCTGCATTACTGATAAATGAAGTGTGGATTGAGGAAAGTCAGACCCTTACAGTAATTAGAGAGAGTGAAGGGGAGAAAGCCTGGAGCCTGTAAAGGCACTCATGGGAGCTTGGATTTATAATAGTGCCCAGCTGTTTGGGCCTGCATTTTAGTATCGTGTTTAAGCCACGAAAACATCAGTGTCATACAAATTAATTTCACTCTAGTCTACAATACTGTGAAAAAGTCAGAGGGCACCCCCTTTTGTTTATGCAGTTTTCAATCAAATGGCCATTCAGTATTTATTGTTAATGATTTGGTGGCAAACAATAATGAAGGGAAAAAGTATTTAACAGAAAATCACAAAAATGTACAGTAAGATTTCATCTATAAATATTTAATTTGTAATATTGAACTTTTGTTCATCCAATTCCATCAAACCAGTACGTTCCAGCTGTTTCATGTAAGTGGAGCTCATTTGCATAAATAAGTAAGTTCAAGTTCAAGTTCAAGTGGGTTTTTATTGTCATTTCTCCATATACCTCGTATACATTGAAATGAAATGTCGTTTCTACAGG
>JAOUQW010000025.1:599795-610891 GCA_028565825.1 Olivaichthys viedmensis | reverse complement strand
TGCTCCAGGGGTGCTGTATCATGACTGACCCTGTGCTCTGACCCCAGCTTACCAACATGCTGGGATATGTGAAGAATGAATTTCACTGTACTCTACTTGTACATGTGACAATAAATAGCATTCTATTCTACATTGACATGGTAGTGTCACTGGTATGAGTATTACACTTACTGGCCATGATATTTGTGACACCTCTCTTGTTGGTCCACCATGTAGGTGTACAGTTAGAGACTGTAGCTCATCTTTTTTCATGCACAATTTGTGTTAATCATGCTCGAGCCCTTCGTTATTGTCTGGCCACAGTACTGCTGTTGGCCGGTTGATATGACTCTGACTCTGAATGGACCAATGACTTCTGTAAAAAGAATAAAAGCTGGCTAAGAATGAAAAACCCTGATTAGAAACCTGGTCACGTCCCCGTGCCTACATAGGTCCTTTGGGGGTTGTGGAGTAAAGATCGTAGGTTCAGGAGCAATGGGGGAATTAATTCCCTTTTCAATTTTATTTCAAAACAGTGGCAAAACAAATACACAGAGTGTCACTTCTTGGAAAGTAGAGCTACGTGTGACGCCACGGTCATGCTTGCAGGTGCAAGAGGCTGATTTTTCATGTTTGCTATGTTTACTTTTTATGTTTTCATATGCTGATGGTCTGAGTAGTATTAGTATTTACCTAATTATGTATGTTATTTTACTGTATATGCTGCTCCATATATATAACATCACAGAAAAGAGTCTAAAAAAAGAGAATGTGAAAATGTTATGCTATTGCATATTTAATAGCCAGCTAATTGCCTGGAGGCTACTTAGGGCACAGGGATGTTAAACGTTGTAGATCATTATATTTGTAAACCAACTCGTAGCTTGCAGCCATTCCTCTGTATTTAAACTGACAAATACTCTCAGTGCATTATGGGAATACACACAAAGATGATGGTGGTCAACATCACATCAAATTATGCTGCATAGTTTGTCCTAATGCTGCTCCAGTTGTTATGTACTCACTGTGTACTGGTGTACTGTGTAGTTATCCATGCTATTCTGTGTATTTATTATATTGTGCTGCATCGTGGTCCCAGAGGCTCAATATTTCGACCCACTGAATAGTGTCAACTCCAGATTTATTGGCACCCTTCATGAAAACGAGCAGAAATGAATATATAAAATGAGTAACACGTGCAATGAGTGATATTTTGAACTTAAACGTTAAGTTATCCCCTGGAGAGGATAACAACAATGAACTTCTTTCTGTAATGTCTAACAGGGTTGGAGACACTTGTAGAGGATCTTGGACCACATTTCAAGCTCCTTTATATTCTTAGATTTGTGCATGTGGGCTCTTCATTTCAGACCGCAGGTTATCAATAAGGTTCAAATTCGGAGACTGAGATGGTCATTGCAAAACACTGACTTTGTGTTTCCGCAACCATTTCTGTGTTGATTTGGATGTATGTTTGAGGTCATTGTCTCGTTAAAAGATCCATCTATGGCCATGTCTTAACCTCTTGGCAGAGGCAAAAATATTCTGATACTTCCCATTGTTACACAGAACCTTATATTTGGCAAAGGCAATGCTACTGTTTTTGGAGACTGAGAGCAATTTAAAAGCAACGTCAATAATTTTCCCACATATTTTTGAAAGAAAATGCTATTATTTTAAAGCAATAAGTCTTGCTTTAAATGAATGAATGATGGGTTTTGTTAGAGGAAATATAAATAGTTTTTCCAAATGTTTGAGTGGAAAATTTGAATCATTCAGTCATTGTGTGTAATGTTTATTTTATACAATCATATTTTCCCATTTTCCTGAAGGGTGCCAATAATTCTGGAGTTGACTATACGTATATATGGATGGAACGACAATCATTAGCACCAATACCAGAACTGAAGCATGTTACAAGACAGAAGAAAGGTAACAGGTTGTATTTGGACAAAAAAAAAACCTGTGATTGAAAGAACTGTTAGAGGGAAAAGGGTAAAGGGTCCTACCTCCCACTTCTTTAATGTTGGTGCTGCTGTTTCCACTGAATTTAAACTAGTGATTCTTCTTTCAGGTCGCACACCGGGCATAGAATGATCCCCTCTAAGCCTCGGTGTGTGTGTGTGTAAATTCCATTGTCAGGATTCTGTGTGTGTGTGTGTGTGTGTGTGTGTGTGACCGCAGGTAACGATGCAGCCACATTTCAGGGTCTGGTCTCTGGTGAAATCGAACCCCGCTGACCCTCTCAGCTCTGATCCCAAACCATCTCTGTGCCTGCAGCCGGTAGAGCACACACGCCTTTCTAACAGCCAATTTAAACTGGTTCCTGTCAGCAGCAGCAGTCTCCCACTGTCTCAATGCACAAAGCCAGGCCTATAACACACTGGAACCTGGAGAACCCTGAACCTATGATGTGTCATCCTGCTGTGGAAATCAGAACTCAACACCACTGTGTTTAATTTTCCCTGCTACTAGATTATGAAAGCTAAACTGCATTTCACTCTATCAAAGATACTAATTTATCTACCATATAAGCATGGCTTTGATATTTGCACACAATAAAAACCTTTCAGTTACGACTGTTTTTTATTCAAGCTGAACCTGACCTCATGAAAACTTCATATGAATTTGAATGAGGGAGGGCCACATACAAAATAAGCACTATATAGCATTTCTTTCTCAATAGCTTTTCTTACAAATTGAGTTGTGCAAATTTTGTGTATTTGCAGGTGTGATATCATATTGGCTAATTTCTCTTCATTTCTCTACATATAATTACATAACATTAAATATCTATATTAAACATTGCATAGAAATAAATTAAACAGCAGTTATCTTCCTAAGTATTGCAGCATCGGTGCACCTGCGTGGTGTGCATTTGCATACCCGTGAGCCCCCATGGCCACCTGTTATTTGTGTAGAAGTATTCCCTGTTCTGTTGGAATGAGTGTTTGATGCAAAGGGGGGGATTGTGGGATTTGTTGTCCGTGCTGGCTTGTGTTGAGCCACCACGTTACATGTGTCCATCATCGGTGGAAGTCCAGTGGGCTTTGTTAACCCCTGCCGGGTTTCCCATTGCTAGTTCAGTTCTCAGGCCTACCACCAAGCTACGTTATGTGCTGTAAGAGTGTGTTTGCCAAATAAAGAGCATTGTCCTGATTTTAAAATGCTTCCGACATCACAGTATTTACATATTGGCAATATAAATAACTGAGAAAAATAGCTAATGTTAGGGTGAAGCATAAGCTAATTAGGATCTAACATACTTCCCCCTATGGACCATAATCTCCCACAAAAATCTAAATCAACCTTGTTAAAATAAGGTTTTGCTCTCGCTATGTGATCACTGTGTGAAATTAATTCTGGAAATAATTTCCAGAAAGGAGTTTCTGTCTGTAAACATTTTTTTTTTTCAGTATCAAACTAAGAAAACTTCTGGCAGTTCAGACTATTGAGAATATCAATAGATTAATTCAAAGTCACTTTATAATTCATTATTAAGAAAAACAAAACAAAAACCAATATGTGTATAAGCTACAATGCTGAATGCTTTTATATGGATTTTCCTGAACACAAGCAAGTTCCAGAAACCAACTAAGTGGCGATTTGTGCAAAACATGTCTGGCTTGATGCATAAACAATTCTGCAGCAAATTACTTACATGCCTCTTATCAACCCAACATGATGTGTTCTCCAGAAGCTGACAACATTGTTAATTTGCTCTGATGACATTGAATGTCTGAAAAATGGGTTCACAAACTTTTTCTCACAGCTGTATATCTGTCCAGTATTAAGCACACAGCATTACCTCTGCCCAGTTAATAATACTGGCCTTGAGCTGAAGGTCAAAGGTTACTCCCAACTGATCATCTGAAAAATACCTTTTTAAAATATGTACAATAAAGTCACACTATCAATACTATTGATTCTGGTCTGACTGCTTCAATTTCTTTGTTACTATTATTCTGTTTATTATTTGTACTATTACTACATTGAATTAATAGAGTATTTTTTTTTACATGAAAATTGATTGCCACAAACAGAAAAATGATTTTTGTGTGACATCCTTATTGAACATGGATCTTATATGCTTTTACTATTATGTTATAATCCGTCTCAGCTGAATTTCCCAAAGCATTGCAGCACAAAGGGCATCGTTAGATGGTGGAGCGAGCATTGCATTAAACATTCTCTCTACCAGTTAACACTCTGTCTACCAGTTAAGATAATATTAGCTTTACGATGCTTTTGGAAACTGGACCCTCTCTAGTATATAAATAACTCAAGTATTAAATAAGTATTGGCTTAAGATATACTACATGCAGTTCAGGTTACAGACTACCGGCATGGTGCCAGCAGTCATGACAATTACGATACCATCTGGCATCTGAGTAAAAAATACAACAGTATACAATATGCTTCTAGTCATTGTACTTCACGTTTTTTTGTTACTATACTACATGAATCTAACAGCGTTTCACTAATTGTGCTGATATTTTGGTGTGTTCTTTGATGCCTCGGTTGATGCTTAGACACTTTTTCAACAAATTAGCTACACACCTCACTGTGGCAGCGGGGGCGTTGCTGAGCGTCGCCTGCAGATGGAGGGGGCAGGCACGGAGAGGTGACAGGTAACGCGTGAGTGATTTCACTTGCGGATAAGTTCCGGCTCCCTATTTATATGCTTGTTTTTCTTTTAGTAGGAAGCCGGAGCCCGGAGAGAAAGGGAGTGGAGCAAAGCGGAGCCACTCTCGCCGAAAGCTTGCAAACCGAAACTGAAACCGCTGGCTTCATTGTATTGAGAGCTCCTTTCTTTTGTTTATGGTTTTGTTTTCTATGAGTTCATTGTACGCTGAAAAGCACCACTGAAGGGAGAAATCCCGGTAATGAAGCTCCACGCCCAAAAACCGCTTGGTTCCTCCTTCACTACCCTCCCGACCTTGGTCATTACACTGGTGCCAAATTGGAGTGAAGTGAGGATGACTCGCCACTGTCATGGAGCCTATGCCCTTCGCAGATATTATTAAGCCCCTCGCCACCCTCCACCAGACCCAACACCAAGCCCTCCTCGATCTGTGCACGGAGCAGCAGGAGAGGTTCGAGGCTCTCACCAAGGAGCAGGCCGAAGATCGCCAGCTGTTCCGGAGGCTGCTGCCGGCTGCAGACGCCTCCGCCCTGGTCGCTCCCGCATGTTCCCCTGTGGCGCACACGAAGATGTCCTTCTCGGACGATCCCGAGGCCTTCGTAGAGCTCTTTGACCACGCAGCCGCGGCATGGGACTGGCCCGTGGATGACTGGGCCCTCCACCTCATCCCCCTTCTGTCGGGCGAGGCCCAGCTCGTGGCCCAGCAGCTCCTGGCCCAGACTACCCCAGCAGCCCGACTACCCCAGCTGAAGCGGGTGATCCTGCAGTGGGTTGTTTGTGTCCTTGGCGTCACACTCCTCTACCAGAAGCCATCGGCGACAGGCATCGTGGAGCCCGGCCGCAACAGCCAAATGGGTCCAGTGCCACCGACCGGCGTCCCTGGAGGAGGGCGTCCAACTCGCAGAGGACCACATGGCAGTGTGTGGAGGAGCCAGTGGCCACTCTCTCTCTCTCTCTCTCCTTCCCTGTCCCTGTTCGTTGACCCTCTTCCTCCCACTCGGGAACGGGCGGCTTGTGCTTCGAGACCCCAAACCCGTGCCTCTCCGTCTCCTTCCCCTGTAATAAAGTGCGGAAGTGCGGGGTCTGTGCGGCCCTCGCTGAAGACACCATGCCTGAGCCGTCTGTGGCTGCTCAACATCCCAGAGACTCGGCGGGGACCCCCCTCCTGCCGTGGGGATTCCCCTTGGATTTCCCTTTGGAGCAGTCATGGGACGACACCCTCAAGCATGCGTTTGACCGAGTGCGAGTAATCAATGGGCACCTCATCAGTCAAGCGCCGCCCTAACACCTCCGTACTTTTCTATAATTAAGGATAAGCTTTATCGAGTGACGCAGGACACTCAGACACAAGAAGAAGTTACCCAGTTGTTGGTGCCTAAAAGGCTCAGGGAAATGCTTTTCTCATTATAGTCCGATGGCCGGGCATTTGGGTCAGAACAAAACACTAAACCATATAATGGTCCGTTTTTTTCTGGCCAGGCATTCGTGGAGATGTATGCAGGTAGTGTGCGGCTTGCCGTGAATGTCAGTTAGTGAATCCCCCAGCCACTCCAAAAGTGCCCTTAAGCCCCCTTCCACTGATCGAGCTCCCCTTCGAAAGAATTGGGATAGACCTCGTCAGGCCATTAGAACGGAGCACACGTGGATACCGCTTTGTATTAGTCCTGGTGGACTATGCAACCTGGTATCTGGAAGCAGTGCCCCTCTGCAACATCTCGTGCCGTGTTGCCGAGGCCCTGTTCACCGTTATCTCCCGAGTCGGAATCCCGAAAGAGATTCTGACTGATCAAGGCACCATGGTTATTTCCCGAACACTCTGCGAACTGTATGAATTATTGGGGATTAAATCGATCTGTACCAGCATCTACCACTCGCAAATAGACAGCCTGGTCGAGCGGTTTAATCAAACTTTAAAGAATATGGTTCGTAAGTTCGTCCACGACGACGTGAGAGGGTGGGATAAGTGGCTTGAACCCCTGTTATTTCCTGTCCGAGAGGTCCTGCAAGCATCTACGGGGTTCTCCCCGTTTGAATTATTGTATGGGTGGAAGGCCTGGGGCGTCCTAGACGTCATCTGAGAAAATTGGGAGGAGAGTCCTTCTACCGCGAAAAACTAAATTCAATACGTTCTTGACCTGAAGGCAAAACTCCACACCTTGAGACAACTAACACAGGAGAATTTGCATCAGGCTCAAGAACGGCATGTCCGGCTGCATGATAGGGACACACGCCTCCGTGAGTTTACACCGGGAGATCGTGTCCTCGTGTTGTTGCCCAAGTTGAGCTCTAAATTACTCGGCAAGTGGCAAGGGCCCTTTGAGGTCACACGGCAAGTCGGGGATGTCGACTATGATGTTTGACGGCCGGATAGGCATAATTTCAGGAAACCAATCTTTTCCTGAAATATTTCCAACAAAGTTCATTTCCTTTAAATCTAAGAATCATTAATACTGACTGTATCTGATGCAAAGCAACTTGCATTTGTGCAACTAAAGTTTGAAGTTCTATATAAATCACTGTTATTATTATTATTATTATTATTATTATTATTATTATATTATTATTAGTAGTAGTAGTAGTAGTAATAGTAGTATTATGCGTGTAACTTCTAGTTTTTTTTTTTTTTACTGTGTACTTTAAACTAAGTTATTAAACCATTATGTTATATTATTATAAAAACTATCACTGCTACTGCTAATAATAATAATGCTAATAATAATAATAATAATAATAATAATAATAATAATGCACTGAGCAGCCGGTCATTCGATGCGAGCTGCTGGCCTCTATTCGCTCTCTGCGTTATTAAACGACTCGCACCGCACACGCGAGCACGGGAGCGCGCGCTGGATGCGGCGGGAGCGCGCGCTGGATGCGGCGGGAGCGCGCGCCGGCGTACCTGCCGTTTAAAGACGCCTTCACGCAATTTTTTTTTGTTATTTGTAGCGCGCAGTAAAACTCGATCGGACGTCCTTTCCTGTGACAGCGAGCACGCGCTCGCCCTATTGGTCCGTCGCGCGCGCGGCTCGCTCACGTGCTTCCGGCTGAGGGGGAAAGGGGAGAGAGGAGGAGGAGGAGGAGGAGGAGGAGGGGGGGAGAGAGAGAGAGAGAGAGAGAGAGAGAGAGGAAAAAGAAAAGAAGAGGATTTTTAGAAAGAGTTTGGGAAGCGCGAGCTGTCATACGTGGGGGCGCGAGGCACGGGCCGCGGAGCATCACCGCCATGCGTTTGACCGTATAACGGTGCGGCGTCCTCCTCGACGTCTGTCTAGCACACCTTCATCGCGACGTTATAGAAGATAATCGTCTGCTGCCGCCGTCCGGATAAAATCGGTGGCAACAAGTGGGATTCCTTCTTTTTCTTTCTTTTTCTTCCTTTCTTTCTTTATTCCTTTCTTTGTTCGTTTGTTGGCGCGGCAGCTAATGGAGGCGCAAAAGGATCCGTCGGAGCGCGAGAGCGCGTCGCCTCCGGTTCTCCCGCGCGAGGCGGCGCCGCAGGTCCACCGGACCACGAACTTCTTCATCGACAACATTTTGCGGCCCGACTTCGGCTGCAAGCGGGAGCTTGTCTCAAGCAGGGAGCGCTCGGGCCGGGAGAACGTCAACCCTCTGGGCGCGAGGCCGTCGTCGCGCGCGGATTCCACTTGTGACGGCACGTCGTCGTCGTCGTCTTCCTCCTCTTCCTCCTCCTCATCGTCGTCGTCGTCATCGTCGTCGTCCTCCAAGGGGCAGCTCGAGGGCACGAAGTGCGGCGACGGCTCGACTCTGACGACGGTGAACGGCGCGAGCGGCGGCGCAGCGTCGTCCAAAGACTCCTCGCAGCCTATGCTGTGGCCCGCGTGGGTCTACTGCACGCGGTACTCGGACAGACCCTCATCCGGTGAGGCTTCATCATCCTAGTGTTGGATTAAATTCACGGGGAGCCAAGCATTTGCTGCGGCAACAGTTTTGGGAGAGAAAGAGCGCGCGAGAGAAAGTATTATTAATTTTTCATGCCACCTATTTTGGCAATTTAACGTCACGGTTGTTTTTTTTTCTTTCTTTCTTTTCTTCTCAATTTGAAGTTTGAAGCCCCCCACCCCCCCTTCCACCAAAAAAAAAAGAAAAAGCGTGCATGTTTCTGAAATTAATTTCAAGATTCGTCTTAATAGCCTCCTACTAAAAAAAACATCCTAACGTTATAGTAGGTTATAGTAGAACTAATACAAATATGACCACTCTTAGCCTACCACTAATGCTACTAATACTACTAATAATTAGGCTACCAATAAACTACTATTGTGCTTATTGCTTTTATTGTTTTTTTGTTTGTTTAAAAAAAAAAATACTTATTGAGTATTGCACCTTTACTTATTGAGCTATATCCATTCTTACCTTTAAAGTCCCATCCAGCTGCCGTTGTTTTTCAATCGACACGAATATGCAGATGTGTTAAACACTCCATAATAGCACATAACATTCGTAAGGACAATGCATTTTTCATTTCTTAACAATAAATAAGAATAAATAAGAATAGCGTGAGTGCTATTCGGTAAGACGTTGGGCAGTAAAGCACGTTGGAAAGTCGAGTTATGTTGTATTTAAAAAAAAAAAGAAAAAAGAAAGAAAGAAGTGTGGGCCTGCCAGCTGTGTGCAATATTGCATTATTGTATTTGTGCAATAAGGAGTCTCATAGCTTGACTGTAAAGTAGATTCCCACCACCACCACACACTTTATATATCCTCATTTACCCTATGCAATGGCAGTGAAGGTTTGCAAAAAGAAAAAGAAAAGAAATGCTTTGATGAACTTCACTAATAATTACTACTTAGCTGTGTGAGTCTCTCGTGCACTTTATGCTTGGCTAATATGATCATTGCAAATAGATGGTCAATGGAAATTGTGCATTTCAGGTTTTCGTAATGCTAACTTCTGTGCAAGGAACAGCCCCAAACATTTGAATCAGCATGCTGCGCATTTGCATGGCGTTGCTGTTTACGCGCGCGTAAAATGGACATAGCGTGTCCTCGAATATATATCCAGTGGCGTGAATATCTCAAAAGCGTCACATCACAGCGTATGAACGGACTCTCGCAGGCCTTACTTAACCGCCATTATTTAACCCCAAGGTAAATGCATACATATATAGGTTTTGAGCGCGGATTTAATCATTCCCAAGCTTATCATTAAGTGATGTGCATTGGTTCGAGCCAACACAAAGGCCTGCTTTCACGCGAGAACGGTTCTTGCAATGCAGAAGCTCGACGGATCTGACATGCAAGCATGCACGCGCTCAAATGGGAAAGTATGACTGGTTTTTTGGGGGTTTTTAAAAAAGAAAAACTCGTCTGTGCATGGGTTTTTGGTCGCCATTCGATCATATGGGAGTGCACTATATGGCCTTCAGTGTGCACTATCTCTTTTTTGTTGTTGTTGTTGTTGTTGTTGTTGTTGTTGAGAGATTGCTGCACATATAGCCTTGTGATTTCCACGAGCCACTATTAGAAAGAAAAAAGAATATTAGTCATAAGTCATTTCATTGCACGCGCTTTTTTTTTTAAATTTAAACAGAACTGCTAATTGGATGTCGGCTGACCTTAAGAGTAGTTTCAGCATTATTAAAAAAAATAAAAAAATAAAAAAGGAAATAAAAGAAAAAGAAATGAATGCAGAGATTATCTTGCGTTCAAGGAATTGGAAGAAGAAAGAAAAAAGAGAAGAGAAAAGTATATGAGTTCATGATATGCAGTGAACAAAGGGGTGGTCGGGGGGCGGAGGCGACAAAAAGAAAAGAAAAAAGAAGAACAGTCCTGTAATAAAATTAAAAAAAAAGAGAGAAAATAAAATCATGGTCAAATTTCAAACACCTAAGGAAATTCCCAATATCGCTGGGTCTGAGAATGTTCATCTGGAAATGGTCACTATACTATGTTCGGATTAAATTGGCACATTTTGTGGTAGGCTTGCATGATATTATAGAGGTAAAGCCTTGATCCGACTATTAAAAACCTGCCTGTGTTGCTTTCCTACTTTGCAAACGAGCCTATTTCCGTTCCTTGATCCATCCAAACGCAGAAACTCTTATGGGATCGTAAATACAACACACAAGAAGACCTTTAATGATTGATTTGCGTCTTGCAATCTTTTACAGTTTACCAGTAGGTATCGCAAAGGGCAATATCGCGATAATAGCAAACTTATATATTGTTCAACCCTAATTAGGTCTACTGCAGCCCACTTTTCCTGTCCCTGTCATTCATCCCAACTTTGGAGACCGTTATCTGTTTTATACCTTATCTGACAAACTTACATTCATCTTTTTATGATTGCCTTCGTTAAGTGGATCCTTTTATAACGTGTTTGGATATAATTGAATATTAAATCTTTTTTTTTTTTTTTTTTTTTTTTATTTTATTCAAGTTAACATCACGTAATGGGGGGGGGGGGTGGGTTTTTTTTTTTGGGGTTTATTTTGTCTTTTGGGTTTTTTTTTTG
>JAOUQW010000025.1:544555-574810 GCA_028565825.1 Olivaichthys viedmensis | reverse complement strand
TAAAGCTCCCTTAAAAACTTTTACTACTAAAATATTACTAAAACCTAAAATATATATATATGATACGATGTTTTGAATCCACATTTTAACACATTGTGTAACTGGTTTGGAGTTCTGTGGGTGAAAAGTTCAGGAATAAAAAAGCTCTAATGTCTCCTAAACATAAACATGATGATACTTATTCACCTAATGTGCCTAATATTTGAATAGTTGAATTATACTATTCATGCTAATGAATACGAATTATAAAATGAATCATAAGGGGGTCCATGAACTTTTACACTAAAAGGGGTCCCCGAGTGCTAAAAAGTTTGAGAACCCTGGGTATAGCAGATACACTTCTGCTCATTTTTGAGCTTGGAATAAAAATGTTTTCAGTAAAATTGGGATGAATATGTAAATCCAAACCTTTCTGAACATGTCTATGGAATGTCATGCCTCTGCCAGTAGTAAATGAAAAATTTCCTACAAAGTTGGGGACTTTATGAAACATATGCAATTTTCTGGTTTCCAGACATTAAAAAAACATACAAAAAAAACCACATTGATGTCAAAAGGTTGGTGTCCTCACAATATGGCTGCGCGCGTTACCAATCTGTTTGAACACACATGTGTGTGTCTTCTCCTCTTGGAGACGCCTGGGAGAATTGCCAGCGCCTCTCCTCGGCGTTCAACGTCCCAATCTGCTTGGCCAACTGTTACTCAGAAAAGCACTACAGATCAATAAGCTGTGCACGGCGACACACTGCACCTGTTTGGAAGACAACGCAGAAAGTTACAAGTCCCTGACGAAGCATGTCGCTAATTGAACCGGCGTTAAATGCTTGATGTGTACAAATGGCTCCGTCTCGTTAGACACTAATGTGTCCTTGTAGTGTTCCAGTTCTCTTTGACCAGCTTAATGATTTATTTGATGACTCAAAAAGATTGGAATCATATCAAAACAAAATATAAGCTTTACTGGCATGACCAGGCCATGATACTGTATTGCATTTCAAATATTCAAAATAATCCTAAGCATTTTGGCACACAGACGTAGACAGAAAATGGACAGAAATACATTTATACATGCACCGTATACACAATGACAATTCTAATATTATAATAAATGGTGGTATAATCTCAGTGTGTCCACACACTATGAAGAATACGCACATGATTCTGAATTATTATTGCAAAAAATCTGGCCTGATTATATGCAATGGCTTTCAGAGGATAATAATAAAAAAAAGAAACGCGTCTCATTACCAAACACTGCCTATCTGGCACTTCATGCGATCCAATTACAGCATGCAAATGATGCTGGACTGTATGAAAAGGGGAGTGCATGGCTACTGATAGCCCTACCTTTATCACGAAACACACACATACACACACACACACACACACACACACACACATGCAGAAGCAGGCACAAACACACATTCCCCCTCCACAACACGCAGCCAAGAATGCATCCATGAACGCATGCATAGATATCCAAAAAGCCACACACAGAGAGACACTCTCAATGTCAATACCCCATTCTCACAAACACACACACATTTCTGGCAGAGTATGGCTGTCACTGACACACCAGCTTTGCCCAGGTTGGGTCAGCCAGGTGGTACAGACAGGTGTTGGGTGTGTGAGTGTGTGTTTGCCAGTCGAGCATCAGTGTGTAGTTGGCTTGCCTCCAGTCAGCTGGATTTTTTTCTTTGTTTTTTCTTTTTTTTCTTTCGCAAACCTCTTCACCTGATTGGCTTATTATTGTGAGAAATGATGGTACTTTTTCTTGTTCTCCACAGCACT
This sequence comes from Olivaichthys viedmensis, assembly GCA_028565825.1. Classification (NCBI taxonomy): domain Eukaryota; kingdom Metazoa; phylum Chordata; class Actinopteri; order Siluriformes; family Diplomystidae; genus Olivaichthys; species Olivaichthys viedmensis. The sequence goes on along the minus strand of JAOUQW010000025.1, from coordinate 573,019 downwards.
TTCTCTTCCTCCTCTTCCTTAGCCTTCCATGCAGTCCTTTTGTTTCTTTCTTTCGAGGGCCCTTGCTTCAAGTACCCTACTGTGCTAAGTAGTAAACTACTTTCGCTACGTGGCCAAACAGTGATTTACTGTATATATGGAATAATAGAGCATCGGATAGAAGGAAGGAAATTACCTCCTGGGAGAAAGAGACCATGAAAGAGACAGAAATGGTGGGACAGAGAGAGAGAGAGAGAGAGAGAGAGAGAGAGAGAGAGAAGAGAAGGAGATAGGAAGGAAGGAAGAAAGAAAGAGATACAGAGAGAGAAACAGAGTGTGAGAAGAGATAGATAGATATAATAGATAGATAGATAGATAGATAGAGAGATAGATAGATAGATAGAGAGAGAGATAGATAGATATAATAGATAGATAGATAGAGAGAGAGAGAGAGAGAGATAGATAGATAGATAGATAGATAGATAGATAGATAGATAGAGAAAGCAAACCCCTGCTGATGACATTTTCTAAGCTTAGGCAGATACCAGAATAAATGAATATAATTAAACAAAGAGCAAGAAAAAAAGAAGAAGAGAAAGAACCACAGCAGCTAATAATTTGAGCAGCTTGTCTTGTCTGCCATCCTTCTGTTTATGAATATGCAGTAATTGCTCCTCGCAGCCTCAGGTTATCATAAACAAAGAAGTTACGGTTTGCTTTGGGGACGCGCAGCCCTATCAGCGGAGACTAAGAGCTGTACGCGTTCTTTATTTGTGTCAGGTCTGTTTTAATGAAACGAAATGTTAACGCACAAACCTGAATATTCATAGGTCTGTGAAGCGCTTATGACCAGACTTATTTATTAATACACAGTTATGTTAACCAACAATGTGCTCAAAGGCGTTTTAATAAAGGTCTTGATTGGAAAAAGTTGCATTAAAAAAAATGGAGGAAAAATTTAGCCCACCAATGAACTTAAATGTGACTTAGAAGCATAAAACTCACAAATATTAGCACGACTATTATGAGGATTCGTCTGAAAGGTTACAAAGCTTAAAGTTAGGGTTCGGGGCAGGGAAAGCGATCATACCTTTTCTTACAACTTACGACTATAACATGTCTTCTCTTACACTGTAGTAATAAAACAAATGTAAAAACTCAACAGAAATGTGTTTATTTCACTGTTTTTGTCCACTCGCGACCACATGCATTATCTGAAACTTAGCAACTTTAAAGAAGGCTTTAGCTCCGCCCCATTTGGCACAATCACGTCATGGGATATATTCCTAAAAGGCTTGTTTCCTGATATATATGTAAAGGTATGTGTCATTATGACACACATGTAAATTTCCTTTATAAACCTTATAAACCACACTTAGAGTGGAAATCACATTGTTTTTTGAAAACCATTTTTTTCTATATTCAGAACCAAAAATCCGAGTTTCTAGATTACTTGCGTTCATGAACTTTGACACGTTCATACTAATACCTCTTTAGAAGGACATCACAGAGTAATGTCTCAAAGCATTGTAGGATTTATGTTAGATGTCATACTATGACCAAAAACAAACATTTTTTATAACAGCGCAAGGTGTTTTCTTGATTAAACAATAAAAAAATGACTGACATGCCAACAAAGTGTTTTGCAAAAGTCTTTCTCTTGAGAACGTCTTCACAGTGAAATACACATTTTAATTCTAACATCATCCGAAGACTAGGCTTTTGGTTTTATTTGGCATGTAAATATGTATGCGTATTTAATTAGATAACGCCTTATTTGCATAAATCAATGTACATTTTTGAAAAACTTCCAATACGAAAAAAAAAATAGCAAGCAACTGGCTAAGATTGATTGTGATAGCTATTGTTTTTAAAAGAATTACCATATTCACCTGTAGTGTCTTGCCTTCAGCAATATCCAGTCCCATCGCCCTCGTTCGTTCGAGTTTGCATAAAAAACTTCATGATTTCACAATTTAAATATAAGGATGTTGCTGCAGTTAATTGTAGTGGCTTACAAAATATGCACTTTTCACTCAAAACTGTGTAATTCTGCTGCTGAATCAACAAAATAAAACTAAAAAACAAGGATAAATGAAGAATTTGTGATTCGATTAAACTATTTATTTTTTTAGCGTTCTGAGATGGTACAACATTCCATCACATTCTGTCACATGAACACTCGATGAAATGCACCACCTTCATCAGTGTATTGTGGCTGCGTCATAAATACGCTCTGCTCACTATATAGGCCCACTGCATTATGGGTATGCTGTACATGGTGGGAAACATCATTGGAACAATGATGGAGAACATGCATATGTGCATTATGTGCACTGTATATTCTCCATTCCATTACAAAATGAACTTATGAAATAATGCACTATATATTGAATATGGTGTGGTTTCTGACAAAAGGCGTTGATGAATAGCCTCGCCGTGCTAAACTGCTAGCCTCCCTCCATTCCCCACCCCCTACATTAACAAGGCCGGCCCAGCCTTATCTGCATATTCATCCCCTCCCATGCAAATGGATTCCCTCGTTCCCTTAATGAGGGCATTAATTTGATATGAGCCTCTTAAATGCTGAGTGGGTTTATTGTCCAAAGGGCGAAAAAGTGGAGGAAGAAGAGCACGATTCAGCAATCGAGTTGGTAGCTATCTGTCATTATGATGTATATTATAATAGTGATATGCAGGGATTATAGTAATAGCAGCATGTTAGACATTAGCGATTTACAAAAGTTGAATAGAAAATAGATACAGAAAATTACATATTTTTTTTATCTTAATTGATTTTTATCTTTAACAAGCCTTTCATTTCTAATTTATTGATGTATTTTTTTCAGATTGTTAGAATCAATCACTCTTAGCTCTGTCATTCAGCGCATATTAGTGGCTAATGTCCACAACCTCATCTGTCAGAAGGAGGCGAAGGCAAACAACTTGGATGTATTCAAGGTAAGTGGGCCAAACAATGCCAAATGAATTGGCAAACTGGCATTTGATTAATATGATGCTTGACCCCCATAATCCCCTTCTTTACAATGGAGTGGTGACATCTATTAACCGCAGTAATCGCTTCTGCTGGTGGCGTGTGTTGCAGGACCATGACATATGGCTACCTTATTGAAATAGATGCTCAAAGTGGGAGGCAAGAACCTTAATAGGCCCTGCGTTTATAGCGTCCCAAGGGAGAAATATCTGACAATATGTACAATTATTTAGCCTTCCTGAGAGATCCATGGGAAAACGGGATCTTTTCGCTTCCCTGTCTTTGAGTCCTATTTGAAGTAATAATGGGATTCCCTTTTGCTTTCCGTTTTAAAAGACAGGAAATGACATCGCTAACCTTGGAACTCACTTGAAAGGAATTTTTTTATTTTTTTTTATTCTCCCTTTTTCAGTGGAAAAAAGAAGAAGAGGTCAATTATGCATCGAACCAGAGTTCAGACGTTGTTCATCGTCAGTAAGCCAAATATACCTACAACATTTCACTTCTGGCTACGTACCGAACCACAAGTCAGAATTAAACAGCCTATGAATTGTGGGTTAATACTGTACACAAGTGATCAAGTTGCTTCAGTATTACAAGCACTAACCCAAGAACTAACAGTTCCACAGTCCTCCACTTACAGTGTATCATTTCTAGCTAGAGACTCCAAATCTGTCTTCTCCATGTGTTCGTTTTTGGGCCTCTCTCTCGCTCTTTGATAGACCTGGGGAGTGGCCGCAGCGGCCGCAATCTCTGGCCATTCATTTGCGGCTAATGATTTTGGAACAGGGCCGCTAATAGGGCATTATGGGAGTCCCCGGCTCCCCTGACAGCTGATTAATGTCCGCCGTGATGACATCAGCTCCGAGAGGGACTAGATAAAAAAAGGCCTGTATTGGAGGGAGCAGGATGATGAACGACCGGCCACACCAGCGACTCATCTCATTACAGGCTACAGCCTGCCGGCCATTTAGCTAATGTAGCGCGTCATTGTGTGCCTAGGGACCCCAGGCCGCAGGTTTGGAAATTAATGATACGCTAAACGCACGATATGGAGTTTGACCCTGCATAATACGCCGGCGTATTGGATTAACCTTGCCTTGTCAGGTGCCGCCATTGTCACACCACGCACCGCGAGCAGGTGAAAAGAGATATTCATACGACGCCTAACCTGGATTTGAGTTTCGTTTCACTGGCTGCGGCTAAGCCCTAGAGAAGGATTAGGCAAAGAGGAGCATGCTTTGGGAGTCGGCTAAAGTGAATCTCTCATTGTAAAGCTGGAATGCACAGGCAAGGACAAATAGAATTGTAAAGAGTCATTATTACAGGCGCCCCTTGATTTTTGAAACTAAGTTCCTGTAAACATTTGGGAAACTCAATGGAACCAATGGATCAAAAGCTATTAAATGTTTCCATAAAAAAAGGAAAGTCATAGTATTCATAGCATTGGAAGATAGAACTATCTTATCTTGTGGTTTTTAATCACCGGCTTATATACAAGTTTAAAATGTTCACAGAAGAACAACGGAATGGAAGCGCCACAACATTTTGAGAAACAAATTAATTGAAACCTTCAGTATGCTGCCACCACAATCTCCATAGAATTGTGGTCAGTGTCCAGAGTTTGTGGGCTACATTTCTTAACAATTTGCCTTGCCTTAGTAACTGTAGTTTTCATGCTTTAGTTGCTGTAAACATTAATGATGAAAACATGATGGAAACCTTTTGCATTTTCTTTTTTTTTTTAAATTTGCTTGAAATTTGCCAAAGATTTGGATGGAAACATACCTCATGCCATGTATAGTCAAGAATTACTTTATAAAGTTGTAATTGTAAAGTTAGTCTAATGCTGTAACCACAAGTCAGTGAGTGATAATTCAATTAAGGACATTCCAGATGAATTAATCGCATGGTGAAGAGTGTGAAAATTTGATATTATTCCCAAACATTTGTTAACAATTCAAAAAGTTGAATTAAGTTTGTCTATAAGAGTGACTTAGTATTAATAACAGATGTAATATATATTCAGTCTGATCTTGAAGTGATGGCAAAATTCACCTCAACACCCACAATACCTTTAATACACTGGTCTGTCTTTAAAAAAAATTTTTTTACTACACCTTCACCAAGGTTAAGGACCAATTCTTGCTCAGCCCAAATCTTCATTAAACGATGAATGAAGTGCACACCGACCTCTCCGTTTAGGTTATGAACCTGATCGAAATGGGAAAGAAGATACCAGATTAAATCCCGGTCATGAAGGAGACCTTAATTGCGTTACTCTTGGGGAAATGATAAGTGGTTACTGAACTTCTGCTAGACCAAAGGGTCTACTGCTAATCTTGTAAGAATTCAAACAAGCGAGAACAATTTGGTTCATAGGAATAGCTAAGCCCACTAACCTGGTCCCTCATGCAAACCTTTATACTTCTGAAATTTGTGAGAATTCTTATCAGTTTGCAATCGTCGAGGCATTTATAGCCATTTGTTATTTCTCTTGTTGTCAAAGAACCGAGAGCTGGCCATTTATGGTCGTATTAGACAATTCTATGTTCGGCAGGGATGCGTTTCACAAAGAGGGAGCCGGGGCTGCGCACTTAGCCACCGGTCACTCTTAATGGCTTCAAACCATGCAGAAAATTATTCGCTGACCCCTTGCACACCTCGGCGTGTGGGGCAGCTGTAAAACAACCCTGCCTTTTGTCGGGGATTAGAACAGGCGGAAATCTAGGCTTATTATGAAAGAGCCTCCCCATTTTCCTTTCTTTTCAGTCGTCCAATATTCATTAAAGTGGGATTTCGGCACATTAGCAGGGGGAGCAAAGTAGTCCCTGGAGACGGTGTTTGCGTTTCAGCGGAGTCCCTGTAATTCTGTCCGACACTCGTGTGAAGAGGGGGGAAAAAGGAGCGAGCGACGGAGGAGGGGGTGCCACTTACCGGCGATTTATTACCTCCACCAGCTGCCCTCTCTGTAAAAAGGTAATTGCATCCAGTTGTAACAAGCTAATTGATTGCTAATTAGATAAATCAGCACTCGAAGAGCTGTCAGGCACTGACGGATGGCGGCCGGAGTCACATGACCCGTCAGGAGGGGTTGGATTGCGTGTGTGTGTGTGTGTGTGTGTGTGATGCCGTTGAACACAAGGATCCGTCGAGTTGTGTATACTCAGGGTTCGAGAGAGGAAAGGAAGATAGCAAGCAGGACGAGCAGATGAGCACAAACTGGAGAGAGGAAAAAGGAAAGGGGGGGACATGAGAGGAAAGGAGGAGGTCGCAAAGAATTGAGCGACAATGCAAATAAAAAAAAGGGCTGGGTAAACATGATTGATTCTAGCGGAGGCCGTCGGAAAAGGGGGTTGAAATTGGACTGAATGGACAGCTGGATGTCTGTTGTGACTCCCTGGCCACCAGGCAGGACCCAACACTTTCTTATGCTAATGCGGCCTTGGATCACATGGCGCCACTGAAAAGCGTGAACTAAACAGGAACCAAGATGGCGTGGGTATTGTTGTTCTAATACACGAGGGCAATATCTACTTTCAAAGCAAAAACCACAAATAAAACCCAATATTCTTGTTTCTCTCATTCAGAGCTAGTCAAATATTTTCCTTGCACTCAACAAGTAGACTTCCTATGACTTCAAAATGAGAAATTATGCTAGGATACAAATAACTGGCAGCAGCTCAATAGGGAGCAAGTAGGCAGGTGAGGGTACTTAGCACAGTGAGTCTTCCCCAATCAGTCTTAGCCATAACCTTGGCTTAAATGCTGAAACCCAGGTTCCTGAGGTTTAGTCATTAATCAACATCACCTTAGTTAGTGTGTTTTGTTTTTTTCATGTACGTGGAATGTATATTGTCGTCCCTGAAAATAAAAGCCAGAATAAATTTGCGCAAAATAAATATATATTTTTTAAATGAACAGTATATACTGTAATTATATCCTAAATCGTCGTTTATGTACAAAAGTGAGCAGTTTAGATTCATAAAAGGTGCTTTGAGGAAATTAAACGGCCATGTTCTCTTTTTGAACATCAGTATGTAAACATGGTCCAGAGGCCGTCCAATAAGACTCAGGACATGCCTTCGCTACCATTTAATCTCCCTAATTATGCAGACATCACTTAGGCGTTGCCATGGCCACGGACCCCTGTTGGCAAGCGAGGCTGCTCCCCTTTTTCGGTCTGGTAAGAAACGACCAGTGAAGCGTTTCGTATCACGTTCGTTTTACTTATGAGCAGCAGCACTCTTTCATTTTACTACAGCACTATTTGCTACAGCTAAGAACTATTTTTAATTTTGTAACATTTAAATTACGCTATTTTCTTTCACCTCGCTTCTCGCAAGTTTTCTGTTCTTAATTGCTGCTGCAAAATTCAATATGGCGTCCGATGAAGCCAAAAACGAGGTGAATGTCGTAAGCTATTGGATGTGAACACACACCGATATCGGATTACAATGGCAAAGCATTGGCCTCTGAGATGGGGGGTGTGTGGGTGACTGTGATTCCTTCCAGTATCATCATGGAGATACACACACCCACCCACCCACACACACAGACACACACACAGACACACACACACACACACACACACACTCACTCTCCAGCTGACCTGCTGAGAGAGGGAGGGGGGGAACATACAGGCCTATTGAGTTCCAGCCCCACTGGCATGCGACATGCCCATTCTCTGCATGCTGCGGCAGCGCAGTGGGTGGCATCAATCCCGGCGCAGTTGCCGTGTGATTTACAACCCGACGGGGCACGGGGTTAGTTACAATGAACTAGTTAGCAGGAATACAAGGAAGTCTAGCCCTCTGCCGTTAATAGCGGGTTTATCAATATCCGTAATAATATCTGGACAAATTTCGCAGGTCCATATTTTATCTAGTGAGAATTAAGTTAAAGTAAGACTTGGCGTGCGAAGTAGCTTTTATTAAAACTAACTCCTGTCGTCTCGTGTCAGAGTCAGCTATAGTAGGTGTCGAAAATATCTCCCAGTGCCAGACATGGTGTAATGTAATGTAAATCAAGCCGCACCTCCGTGTAGGTCTCATGTAAAGCTTTTCGGAGTCCTTCCTCGAGCCCGGGTGTGAATTTCTGCTCTTTCACGCCCGGCCCCTTATGGCGTGAGTAAGTCACAGTGTGCATGTGTGTGTGTTTTAGTGTACACTGACAGGCCTCCTGCCGATGTCTTGCCTGTCTCTCTCTCTTGCTTGTCTGACCACCTGTCCTTCAGTGGAGAAGTGTGTGCGAGAGGCATCGCATCTAAAAAACCACGAAAAAGACAAAAAAGCCTTCGGCAAATCAAGAGGCAAGACTCGAGAATGTTGCACAACAACTGAATCTGTAAAAATTCAGTACCATTACCATTTAATTGGAGAATAACAAAATGCCACAACCAGTCGTCGGCCATCTTACTCGTGTGTAAAAACAAGCAAGAGGTCAGGCTCGATGCAAACACGTCTCTTGGAACGGCTGGAGCTACATGCCAACGCTTCGACCACTACGCCACAGGGTTAAGGTGGTTAGACCATGTACCTCATAACCCCTCCATCAAGGAATTAAGGATCACTTTAGGTGACTCTCCCTCATTTGTTTTGCAAAATAAAAAAATAAAAAAAATTAAATCCAAGAAAGAAAAAAAAATCTTTGGGGTGGAACATCACTGTCTAGACGGCCGAGAACATAAAAGAGGCAGCAAGCGTTCATGCGTGTCTCTTCCTCCGCCATTGTTCCTCGTCCCCCTCCGATCTCGTCCGCCGCCTTTGTTCGAGGACAATATGCTGTCACCGATGCTTCCTAAAGTTGTAAGGCCGTGGCGCTTCCCCCTGGTGCGAGCAGCGGCCGTGCCAATCAAGCGGAGGTCAAACGGAGGCGTCAGTCAAAAACTAGGGAGGGACTGTAGGGGGCATCTCCAAGGAAGCTGGGACCATGAGTGCTATACAAGCCTAATCATGATGATGCATGTAACACATGCTGCTGCTACTTCCTGCCCAGAGATGTATGTTGGCACATAAAGAATGGCGTAATCCAGGGCATAAATGTCAGAGGCTAAAGCAAATTGTTTTTATAAGATTTTTTGCAAGTACAGATATGCAGATAAGCATATGCTGTATGTGTTACCATTTAAATGAAATATATGCCATCACAATATATAAATGCTGAAATTAAAAAGTCTTATTGATTGTGGATGCAGACTTTTGGACCTGCTTTGAGAAATCTTTTGAAAAAATTCAAATTCCGCCATTAATACCTGAATCTGTGCCACTGTTGCTTGACAAATATTTGTGCAGGATATTTGTTTCTTCTCATATTTGGTCCCCGTCGACCAAATCGTTTAATCTGAGGGTTCGTCTTCAAATAATTCGTCCTGAATGGCGGACAGAGAGAAGGTGGAAGCTTTCTCTCCTTTTCTCTGTCACCTTATCAGCACCCCTAATGAGTACATCTTTTCTTTGCGACTTACCCGCGTAATTTATTCCCCGGCTTGCCTAAGAGCCTCCGTTACAATGAGCCGGCCTTGCACAAAAAAACCCCCCAAAAAACAAACGCGGACAAAGCCGATGTTAATTTCCTTATTATCGGCCCCCTTAATTATTTGTCGCGCGTGATAACTGCTTTCAGCGGGTGCCATATCAGCAATAACCTTCTGGCTGTGGCGTCAAGGGGGCCTTGTTGAGCTCGCTGCATTTTTATTAAGACAATGCCGCGCAGAGCACAAAAAAAAAACACCCTTTATTGCGCTGCCTCCTCCCCGAAACAGAAGAATAAATATTATAGATTAATTAATCCGTGCTGATTATAATTTAATTAGGTTACCTCCAGAGGCCAACGCATGTTTTTTCCCCCCTCAAACTCGTTCTGAGCTAAAGTGTGAGAGTGCGGTCGCTCTCCGGTGCCTGGCGGCTTTTTGTTTTTCGTAGGAATATTTCTGTCACGTACATTTGCACAGAGGTTGTAATACACATTTTGCTATTGTTGTGTTTCATACCGCTGTTTAAAACTGGAAACCCTTGCCTAAACTGGGTACAATGTTATATGATGTCATGCAAGTAGCAGATAACTGGTGCTATTTTTGAATTGTAGGTTATTTGTTATCTATTTTTTTGTGGTAGTTGCAGAAACTTAAAATCTTAAAGACAAACCGAAAAGACTCATTGCACAACATGCCAATACTGTTCCAAACACTCGGTTTGCACGCTGGTACGCCTTTTTCTAAAATAACCAGAGGTCGGACTGGAAGAATCTCCTAAGTGATCCAAAAGAGCCGGTGGCCTCGGCTGGACCCTTTGACCTTTATTAGCGTGACTAATTGTGCAGCCTGTGTGTGTTTATGGGTCCCTTGAAACACACGAACACACTTCACCTGCAAAGTGTCCGAACTTGAAGACGTGCAAGCAGGTGGTCGAGTGCGCCCGTAAAGTGTATTCAAATATCCACGGCTATAAGTGCACACACACACACACACACACACACATGCCTCTGTTTGTGAGTGTGTGTGTGTGTGGGAGTGTGTCTAATTTAAGCCAGGCCTGGGCGGCCCATCTGCCATCGTCCACTAGTGTGGGCTCTCTTCAGAAGGTCCACGCACATTCCTCCTTTTCCTTGCGCTTGGCTGGTAACTTGAGCCGTCGCTACAGGTGCAACGCGCAAGGTGTCTTGTCTACCCCGCTCCCATACATCATCATCATGGCCCAGAATTCCCAGAATTCCACTTCTCTTTGCTATGAACGTGTCCCCGTGAGGCCTGACTGCTTTTCCTACCTCCCACATGCGGAACAGGTGCTCGCTCCCATGGGAACGATAGATCCCGCCGTGGGAGAGCGTGAGTCATGTGCTGTCTTGTGACCTTTGACCTTTGTACGGCACCTGCACAGTGGAAAAATGGGCCGATCATCTGGACTGGTGTCAGCCTGACACCGAGGAGGTGCTTTGGTATTGGAAACATCACATGTGACTGAGAAAGTTCTATGGTGAAGGCATAGATTTCTTTCTGCCCTTCTTTCAATACAACTTTTCTTAGGAGCTTTTTGCTATTCGTCAGTGTTGTCGAAAACCTCGACAAATCTATTTCTATTCATCTGTGTGTTATGTGCATCCAGAGTAGTGCGGTACAACTATTGTATACTATGAATTGTCTTGCATTTCATTGAAAGATTACAGCCTTGGCTTTGTGTCTGTTGCATTGCAGCTGATTTAGACGTCATTATTAAAAGCAGGGTAGAGTTATTGCATGCTCCTTTCATTTTGTTTGCCTGGAGCTCCTCCAAGAGTGCCCTCTTGTACTGCTTAAAGTTTGGTTTCTTTGAGGTGAAAGAATGTTAAACTATCGCCACATGCAACAACCGCTGAGAATCAAATGGAAAAATGAAAATAAACTGACATATTTGTTTAGCTCAAGCTCTGGTCCTTCTTCTCGACAAGTTAACGCAGGGACAGCGAAGGATTAGGCCGCATTGTTCCACGTTGTTGCAGGAACCTGAGTCAGTGGACGAGGGCGCCTGAGGAATCACGACTTGCCTCTCAGATCGTGAAATTACATTTAGATCGTGAAAGAATGTGTAAGTCTCCATCACTCAGCTACCACAATTGGCAGTTGGGTCACTTATGAGGTTTTAGCTTCTTCCCTCGCCTGGTTTGAGGCAAGGAAAGGCTTGAGGTGGAATGCTAGCATGAGAACACCACTCGAACAACACATAAACAACTTAATATAGCTGGAGAAATTAAAAAAAAGCAGAGAGGAGCAATCGGTGGGAAGCCATTTCAAACTTTTTTGCCGCAACTTCTCAAGTTCCCATGTTATGCTCCTATCTGAATGTCTCATTCGAAAATGAGCTTTGTCTCAAGAGTCCTTTGGCTTCTTTTGTTCTGAAATTTGGCAATTATACTGTTTCAAGGCAGAAACCACAAACACGAGAATTCCTTTAATATATGAAAAGTTTGAGGTGCTTAAACACCGACAGGCCTCAGCAATGAACTCTTGCTAGCCCAGAGAGGTAGTTTGCTGTCAGAATAAAGACTGACAGCTGTTTATTTCTGTCAAGTGTAGAAATACTGTATGTCCAAGCCTAATGTCTCAAGCATTCATGGTGTTATGGGTGTAAAACTTCTCAAATGATGTCATGTCTTTACCTCTTTCAACATTTGTGTCTACAGGCTTACGACTACTAGCTTAGGGAAGACAGCTTTGCATACAATCAAAGAAGAGATTTCTGTGCAGATTCTCTAAACAAGGCGTTGTTGTAGCTTTATGTAGTCACCAAAGGGAGCTTTTTCATTCCTCATAATCGACTCTTAGTTCATCATGCTAATGCAGAGGAAAGCAGAGGAAAGCAGAGGAAAGCGAGTCAGTGATGGAGTTGAAAGTGCACTTTTTGGGAGAAATTGTAATTTCCCTATTTATTCTGAAAAGGAGAATCTGACCCAGCTAACATGGTATATAATAAAGTGAAGCAGGGCTCAAAACTCTTGACAACTGGTATGGCCGTGTTCACTGATGGCTTTTGTGCCCTACTAGATTCCATTCATTGTTAGCCACCATAGTATTTAGTGTCATGTCAGGGGAAAAACATTTATGTAATGTAATGTATGCAGGAACAAACTGGTAGCCACATATTCCTAGACAGAATGAGCTGGACCTTTCAGACTATGTGTACCCCTTTCTTCAAGTGCGGACTTGTTTTTTAACAGATGGTAAGACAGTGTAATGATCAGTCATCAGCTAATGCTGTCACACAGTTCAATCAGAAATAGACTCTGACAGGATCAACGTGTTTATCTGTCTTCTAGTCTGTCAGTATCTACTATAAAACACAGAGACTGGATGAACTTGTTCTTACTGGACAAACATATTTTCTCTGTCGGTATGGACCAATGGAGAATAATTTGCTCATTTAGGAATTCATGGAGTATCACGCGTTTTCGCACGGACAGTTAATTATGGAAGACAGTTTTGTCCTACAAAACGCAGCTACCAGTCCCTAGCATGTTAGATGTTGAAGTGCAAACCTAACACCCTAGAACCTGGCTCCTAGACAACAGTGTAGTCAAAGAAGTGCTAGTCAATAAACGTTTTATGGTTGTTCATTTGTAAAAAGACATTCCAATTTTTTTTCTCGTTATGCTAACAGTCAGCATATCAGCTGCCAAAGAGTACATGTTCTAAGTTTTGTAATATAATAGGTTGGTAATACAGTAGAGTCTAAATATCCATGACTAAGTTAAGACAAAAGTGCAAAGTTATTATTTTTGTTACTTCTGTTGAAGAATATATTACATAAAACTGAGACAAATCGATTTCCTGATTGCTTATAATCAGACTGTAACCTCTGTGGCCTACAGTCGCAAGTAAGTGAACTTCTCACAGGCTCAGTAATCATAGACAGGCCCCTGAAGATGTTAATTATTTGAGGAGTAAAGTGCATTTGACAAAAACGAGGTTCAGCCTCTCTAAGGCGGTGACAAGGGTCTCGTCTGACAGGTGTGTCGTGATCAGGACAAAGTTTCGCCTCTTCGCTCACTTCATTCAGCTCATGAAGTAAATACACTCATTAGCCAAGGGCCCGTCCCACTAGAGAGAGCATGTTTGACATTATTAATTGGCTTTTCTGCAGAAGGAGTCAAGTGGATGAAAAGGTTTATCAAGCTGAAATAATTAATTTTTGCAACGGAATTTGCTGACAGTTCACTTATTCTGGTTTGAAAATGGGGGGTGGGGTGGGGGGTGGCTCACATAATGTTAGGGCTTTTTTCATACTGCCTTCCTTCATTCTTTCAACCCATCCCATTTTTGCGGCTCTTATTTTTGCCTCAGATGGGAGGAGACATATTAACTGGCAATACTGTGAAGTTCAACAGAAAAAAAAATAATTAAATGAAACGTAATTAACCTGAATAAAGGAAGGGGTCGGTTTTTATCTCTTTCCTTTTCAGAGGGCAAAGATTACTCGCCTGTATTGAGACCAGTGTAGCATACAATTAATTCCAATTAATTCAAATTAGAGGGGAAATTATGTACTTTGATAAAGGCAAAACCATGACATAATGCCCCTTATCTCCTTAGTTATCTATGCCCTCCGTGGTCTCATAATTACTTTAATTAATGCCAAAGAACATTATACAAAATTAAATGCACCTGAACTCTGGCACTATCAATTTCTGACGCAATGAAAAGGAATCCCACACAATACTCATATTGCATGCTGAATACATAATAAGGTTAAAGTCCATCCCCAGTTCAGAAAAGTGCAAACTTCCTACTAATTGTCTGTGTGATGTCTGCTCTATGAATGTACCCTTATTAGTGCTTATATAGCACTTTGCAAAACCAACCCAGTGAATTAGTTCCAAATGTATTGAACAACATAAATAGCAAATTATAGCTAAAATGATATGATGGTCTTTACATACTGAACACAAAGCAAATAAATGACTTTAAAACATGAAATTTATTGAAATAATTTTTAGACACAAAAAACATTCCCACCAAGCCAGATGTAAATCTTTGCCTATTTTCTGAAGAATGTTTTGTTTGTTTGTTTGTTAAAAATTAAATAAGTAACATTATTGGTTTTGAAATTGGTTTTGAATCTTCTGATGCACTGGGACACATCAGCAGTGACGTATCCTGGGGTCATTCGGTGTTTCGGGTCTTTCAACATCAGACACTCTTGCCCAGGCGACCCAGCCAAGGTTGATCAAGCCCTGGCTTGTGTCCCAGTAGCACACGCACTCCACGGCTTGCTTCTCTTGATCCACAGCCATGTCGAAGATTTCTCTGCCACCTCTGTGACACTCCTAATGGCTCTGCTCCTGTTTACCCCTTCACTCCCAGTAGACTGGAGGCCCTTCTGAGGGACTGGCCTCCAAATCCACTGCAGCACACCTCGACTGGTTCGCACTAGGCTTTCCACGCGTTGCAGCAGCCCTGCTCCACCAGGTCCTCATACTTGCCTTGTTTTCTCTCGTTGGCTACCTCCATCCGGTCATCCCAGGGGATGATGAGCTCCAGCATGATCACCTGCTTGGTCGACTACAATATGAGGACTATGTCTGGTCTGAAAGTGGTCTCGGTGATCTCCTCTGGAAATCAACCTTCAGCTTCCAGTCATAGGCTGCTGAAAGGAACCTTGACGGTAACCTCTTTTAGTTTTTTATTGATTGGAGGCAGTCAGGATTCAGCCTACTCCGCCGCTTCCAGTGCCCTCCACATCCTTCCTGTTCTCACCTTGATGCCAGCCTGTGAGACTTTGAGGTCACTGGAGTCCCAATACTGTTGGACCTCTCTTGTGCGGGCCACCATGAATTCCTCGCTCAGGCTGCTAAAAGGGATAGGTGTAAGGCCATACCCCATGGAGGTAATAATAATAATATAATAATAATACGTTCAATTAATGAAGCACCTTTCTCAAACCCAAGGTCGCTTTACAGAGCAAGCAAAAAAAAAAAAAGCTAGTGGATGAAGATTGGTGAAGGTGTTGTGAGAACAGCAACAACACCTTTCAGCTCAGATTTGAGAGAGGAAATAGAAGAACATTTTATTAGACAGTTTAGGTGCTAAGACACTAAAAGACCTGCCTCCCATAGTGAACAAGCTAAACTTAGGGAAAACTAGCAGCCCAGTGTCAGAGGACCTTAGGGTACGTACAGGGGTGTAGGTTTGGAGAAGCTCAGAAAGGTAGGATAGAGCAAGGCCATGTAAGGCTTTATATGTCATAAGAAAGTGTTTGTATTGGAGGCAGGCTGAAACCGGTAGCCAGTGTAGCTGATGGAGTATAGGAGTGATGTGAGCAGATGTTGAAGTATGGGTGAGAACTCTGGTGGCAGAGTTTCGTATATATTGAAGCTCCTATATGGTTTTAGCTGGGAGACCAATGAAAAGGGAATTGCAGTAGTCAAGGCGAGTGGTGATAAAAGCATCTACCAAAAAAATACAAACACTTACTGGAAAAAAGCATTTTAATAAGTGCCTTAATGGGAAACACAAAGGTAAGAGAGGGCTCAAAAGTCATGCCCAGGTTCCGCACCACAGAGGAGGGTTTAATATTGACCCCTTCGATGTTAATGGTGAGGTCCAGACATTTAGACACTAAAGACTTGGGGCCAATAATTAAAACTTCACTTGTATTGGTGTTAAGTTTTAGGAAATTGCCGGTTATGCATTGTTTTATATCCTGAATACATGATGTAAGAGCAGGTGGTGGTATGGATGTGGTGGATTCCACGCTTACATAAATCTGGGTATTATCAGAATAACAGTGAAAACTGAGATTGTATAATTATATGACCCAAAGGTAACATGTAAATGATGAGAAGGAGAGGGCCAAGAACTAATCCCTGGGGAACACTCTTAGCTAAAGCAGCAGTGGCGGATTTGTGTTTGCCGATTGCAACAAAATGATGTCTGTTAGTGAGACTTTGTAGATCAGCAGCGGCCAGAGTGGCTCCATTACCATTACCTCAGTGACCATAGTCGGACCTACCTATAAATTTGTTTCAGATCTATCACCGTCAGAATGTTACACCACTGTCTTTCTTGTTGTTGATCATATTTCTAAAGCATGCTGTCTTATTCTACCAACTGAACTTTCCATTGCACTCCAGGTCGCATAAGTTCTCCTCATTTAGGCATGTCATTATTTTTTTGGAGGACAAGTCCCAGTTTGAATGTTCATTGAGGAATTGGGCGTTACAGTGAGCCTCACTTACGGATACCACCCACAATCTAATCTGCAAGCTGAACGCACCAATCTTGGGAGGACTTGGGAGGTTTCTGAGGAGTCACTGCCGCACCTGTCAAGGTGAGTGGGCACATTTTCTACCATGGGCAAATTATACACCAAACTTCCTTTGTTGCTCTTCAGCAGTGACCCTCCGTTTTCCAACCAGGGGATTGGGTGTGACTCTCCACTAGGGACCTTAACCTCCACCAGCCATGCCACAAGCTCAACCCCCAATTGGTAGGCCCATTCATGGTCCTCCAGAGGATCAACCAGGGGACTTAGCGTTTAGCTCTCCCTTGCTTGTATTACATCTTATTGTATTTTCATGTTTCTCTCCTTAGGCCGATGGTTTCTGGTCTCTCGGCTGAAGCTGTACAGTCTCTCCCAAGTCCTAACTGGGTTTTCCAGTGCTCTGCCTCACCACCAGCCCCAACCACCAACTCCAACTAATTATTTATTCCACCTGTTTCTTGTTTTGCCAGTGTTACTATAGACATAGCCGAGCCTTTTAATTGTGTATTTATCTTGTACTACAAACTTGTATTTTGTGCCTCAGCGTTTTGTGACGGGTTGTCATACAGGCCTTTGTGCTCTGATTGTAACAGGATTATTTGTTGAAGTGCCATATTGGATCACATCACATGATTAAAAATAATTTTACTGATCAGTCAGTTTTATAGAATCTGATTTTTTTTTAAAATAGTATCTGACTTATTGTGAATACACCATAACTGTCAAAATAAGTTAATAACTAGTAATATTTCAAAGCTCTGGTATTGAGAAATCTTGGAGAGTGTAGGTATCTATAGAGAAATCCTCTTCACTTCTCAGATGTTACAAAAACATGAATGTGTTTGAGGTACAAAGATGGACTGATTTAACCATGACCCTATGTTACAAACCAAGACCCTTACTGTTGAATGAGACTAGATACTACAGCATCAAATGCTGGTCCATTAGTAAAGCTTTGTCTGCATTCTTGCCCCGTTTTATAACTCAGGAAGTGGGTGAATTCTGGTGACGGGGGCCTCTGGTGGTGTGGAGTGGGATCGTCAGGCGAGCCTCTGACACTTTCAAAGTTATACACATATATTTTTTAAAGGAATGAGTTGTTATAGAAATAATAATAAAACTACTAACAATAAAGTCAAACAAAATATGCTTTTCAATACCGCTGTGAAAGCAACACAATCATTAACATTTCTAACTAAACCAATTAAATACCAGCATCGCCAAATGTATTGCCATCATAGAGACGATGAATTAGCTGATATAAGCGTTGTGTCCTAGACACTCACACGTGACTGAACCCCTACAAAAGCGCACAAGAAGACAGAAAACCCATTTGTTGTACGCAATGTCAGCCAGCTGGTTATTACTAGCACTAAAATATCAATATAAAATTTAATCGTATATTACTACAAAAATGTCACTTAACTGCGCCTGCTGTTAAGTTTTTAAATTATATTTATGCATAGAGCAGCAGACTAAATGTGTCAATATCAGGCGTCAGTCGTTAAAAGATGTTGTAGGAGTTTACATGTGTTACAATTTGAAATATATATGGTGTTGCAACCGTTATAAAAAAATAAAAAAAGCCAATTCTGTGAATAGGATATTGAGATCTATTTTGAATCTCATATGAGGATTTTTCAAACAGCTACAAACAGCTGAAAAGTTCAGTTTGTTAATGTGTTCTTAAATAATACGCATCAACTGAGTACAATTTTGCGCATTGGAAACTCTTTGAACCTACTGTACGTAGCACTGAAAGTCTGTTGGCAAGTTAAACACATTATAGCTAAGACACACAACTCCAGGAGGAGTCTGTCGGTGGAATATCAGCACCATAATGACCCACTGCTGCTCTGCCAATCTGTCTGGGCATCACGCTCGTTTCCAGGTCGCAACCCGCCGTGGCGCCGGATTTATTAGGTCACGGCGTGGCACCAGCTTGGCATTGGCCTGGCAATAATTTGCCTTTTGTCGTCTCAGCGCCTGCCGGGCGCGCCGCGACGCAGCAAAGCTCGAAAAACAGGAGGATCACGCGTGTGACAGAGAGCTGTTGAAGGGCCACACCTTTCTTTGCAATGTTTGTATTAATAATTGCGATTTGTGTGTTACTCCGATCACTCCTGCTAATATTATCCACACTGTTAGTCCCCTTTAATTTCATGTTTCTGCTGTTTATTATGATTCTTCATTACTATAGTACCATTAATATCTTATTTAAAACTATTCACTGCTAGGTGCTACCCATCCTTTCTTCTTTCTTGAATGGTTCCTTATGGTACCATGCTGTCATATCACCGATGATAATAATAACATAATAATAATTATATTATAACATCATAATTCAAGAGCAAAATAAGGAGGTCCGGAACTTATCATGCTACATGATCGTTCTAACATTAGCCTACTCTTCTTTTGTCCATTTACATTTTTATTTTTGTTTTATTTTTATACGTAAATCTTGTTTGATTTATTTAGAGTTTTGTGAACCATTTGGTGCCCAGTTAAACCGTTCCTTCATGAAACCTTTGTGTAAAGCATTTTGGGTAGCACTTTATTCTACAGTATGGTAAGTACCTAGTATTTAATAGGTAAGTATTTGGTGATTACAAGAAATTACTAGTACATACTTTGCATTTTAAAATGTAAAATCTTAAATTTACATAGTAAATGGTGTGAAAACTACCAGGAATGTACAGCAGTACATGTGAATTTAATCTACAATTAACACAGAAGCCTCCAACACTAAGTATAATAGTTTTAATACTTATTTATGCAAATGAACTGCACTCGCATGAAACAGCTGTAACGTACTGGTTTGATGAAATTGGATGAATGGAATTAGCGGCGGGGTGTAAAAGTGTAATATTGACAGAATTCATACTGTAACTTAGTGCTGAAGACTTTTGTGTAATTTTCTGTTAAATGCATTTTCCCATTATTATTGTTTGACACCAAATAATTAACAATAAGTACTGAATGACCATTTGATTGAAAACTGAATTAACTAAAGGGTGGTCTCTGACTTTCGTACAGTACTGTATGCAAATCCAGAGCTTTTTGTTTATGAAGGAATTATATTTTATCAAAAATAAAGTGTGCGGCCATGATCTTTCCTTTACCTGAGAACAACGCTGTTAGTGCTGCTCGCTTCCACCACCAGTACTGAGGGGTACTCTTCCCTGGGAATAAGCAGAGGGGGCACAGCTTGAGAACTGAGACGTCTCCCTGCCTCCTCTCTTGCCTTCAGGTCTGCCAAGTCTGTCCGATTGCAGTTTTCATTTTCTAATACCTTCACGTACAAAATTGCCCTTTTGGGGTTGTCCGGCATGGGGTGGTCAATGTTGCATATATCTGACAGCAGGGGCAGGTTGTCAAGTACATACTCAGGCAGGTTGGTCTTGTAGGTATCCTGGTAGAGTTTTGGAAGGGCATGAGCCCATAGGCCACTGCTGTACTTGAGAAGCAGCTCTGCTAAGTTTTGCTTGAGGTCCACAGGTAAACCCTTGGGAGATACCGACGAGCTGGATGTAGAATTCGGAGGTGTTCTGGACACTTTCTGTGTCTGACCAAGGGGCTTTTGGTGGGATGGAAACTGCCTGTCTGATGTAGTGATCATGGCAGGGCTAGATGTATTAGTGGTTTGGCTAACATCCTTGGCAGGGTACAACAGTAGCTCCTGAGGTTTGCTACTGCATGGTTTCTCAACCTGCACCATTGTAGAAAAATAGCTTACAGATTAAAATTCATGATCCATACAGCTGTGAGTTTAAAGGGCAAATGTTGACCATACACATAATGTCTATGACTAAGCTACAATGAATTAATTATGAATAAACCATTAATAAAAAGCACCTTGATTACCTTTATCCATTAAGACAAGGTGCAAAAATATTAGAGAACTGGAGGCAAGATGTATATCTAATTTCTGATGTGAGAAGTATCATTACTCTACAACAATTGAGAGGTCACAAAAATGGATATGGTTATGTTAGAGGTGAACTCACTGTGCAAATATGAGCCCACTGTTCCAGATCTTTCAAGGCTTCACTGGGCAGCTCTTGCTTGTATAGCTCTCGGTATAACTGTGGAAGTTTAGACACCCAGAAGCCATTGCTGTGCTTGCTTAGAACCTCTTTGAGGCGGGACTGCACCAGTTTGGGACTGTAGAGACTTGAATGAGGTGTCCGGGGTTTTGATGGAGGGGTGCTTTCATTAAGGTTGGAAGGAGCTGGGAATATTCAGGGAGGTCAGAACAGAAACACTGTGCAGAGGTAAGAAATAAAGAACTGCCTAGTATGCGATCACTGAAAACAAAGTAGTGGGTGTATGTGTGTATATACAAAATTTGCAAATAAAATTTTAAGCAAATAATTTGAATCAAAACACACGTCCTTACTGCAGGCAGAGATAAACTTAACCCCATCTTGGATTAACGGACTGCACGTGATCAGCGCAAGCACATGGCCAACTAACACCATTAACATGTTGGGAGGCCTGCTGTGTTATAACAGGAGGTGACCCTTCCTGGGGCTGAAGATCACTGTGTTCCTTTCATGTCTTAATGTTTTCCAGTGACAGGACACTGAAATGATGAAAGCTCAAAGCCTTAGCGCAGCCTTTAAAGACACTCCATGGAGACCGGAGCATGTTTTAGGCTTCCTGCATAGTTAAAATGATTTGTTTCGAAGGGGAAGGTCCCCAGTCTCCTGCCTTGTTGCACTGAACTTAAGAAGTGGAAAGGAGACTCACTATTGCTCTGCTGAGGGTTTCTAGACAGGTGGGCGTGCACTTCCTTTTGAAATCTGGATGGCAGGGTCATCCTTTTATCCGATCTGAAAGAAGGAAAAGGACTGGTGTCTTGCATGATGCTTTATGGAAAATAATTTAAGAAGCGTGTAATATCATAAAAAAAAACACTAAAAAGACAAAAGTTGCATCATTAATTCTCAACTGGAGGCAGCAATATCCTCAGAGTTTACAAAAATATCAGCAACAAAAACAGTGTTATTATCTAAGTGACTGCATTTTCTCTATACCCCAGTATTCCAGACTACCTACATTGAGACACAAGTTCACCGTATATAGTACATAAGAGCTGTGTTTGGAATTCATCCCTGCACTGCTTAGCCTCTCGACCCCCTACTGAATTTTAATAATGACTCACGGAACACACACTTGCTTTGCAAGGCAGAGAAACACCAGACATTCTCATTAAAGAATCATGAAAAACTACTATGTAGTTATGTCTGACTCAACAAACTATACTGAGTAGACGCTATAATCAATTAGAAATTTATGATCCCAAAAAGTTGCTGTAAAGAATGTCACAAAGCATCTGAAAGAATTTTAAGCTTAATTGAAATCAACTACTGCACACTGAATGCCCCGCCCCCCCTTCACTTAGACTCCTGTTTACAAGAATGAGCTCCAGTCTTGTGGTTTTCGCACAGGATTGTTTAAAACTTATATACCTCAGGTGCCTATTTCGAGAAACTCAAATGCCACACAAGACTGTCGTGAAGGAAGACAAAGCAAAGAGGTTCTTATTTCATTTGATTCTAGGTGTCAGATGGACTGAGCTTCCACCAAAATCTGTACCAAAGGAAAAGTGCTGATTCATTGCAGACTCATTTAGAATGACTAATCTAGGATAGCAGGAGGATTAGAGACCCCCGGCTCACCCATTTAGCTATGCCACCCCAGCTCTCTGCTCTGCATTGTGTATATGCCACAGCGAGAGATACAGAAAACAGCTGAACGGATGAAGTCAGTTGTTTGCTGTGAAAAGCACTGGCTGTTGGCTGAAATGATTCTACACAAACATGGACATGTGCACCCACATGCACACGCACACACACACACACACACAGCAGCAGCATTCATTCCACTGCTAAATAAGAACCAGACTAACTGAAGAGCTGAGCTCTACTCTGCATTTCTTATTCAAGTCACAGAATGTCCAGAGAGAGAGAGAGAGAGAGAGAGAGAGAGGAAATTAGCACAGAGCTGAGTTTGAAAAGATAGGAAATAGGAACATCTCTGAGGAAAAAAGGGGAGAGGAATTGTTTCTCTTCATCCACTCTCATGTCTGTCTCTCAATAGCTCTCTGTCTCACTCTAAACTCTTATCTTGATTTATAACATGTGTCTTTTGTAAGGCTTTAGTTATGACACTATTGAAACTCCAACATCGATTTAACCAACACTGCCCTTTTTCTGTCTTCAGAAACAGTCTGCTTTCTGTTACCCCATTCTATTTTCAGTCGTACCTGTCAGAGGGCAGGCTGCCTCTTCTGCTGGGCGTGTTGGGTGGAGTGTTGTGGGCTTTACTGCCTCTCCCATCAGGCTGCATCTCCCTCATGCTCCCTGTGCGACCACCGCCTCGACCCTGACGACCCCAGTGCTCAGGCTGCCTCAGAGATGTCCTGGGCTTGGCTATGGAAAAAAGCAAAAATGTGACAGTATAAGAGTAAAAGCCAGTATGTATGGGGTTTGGTTAATGTAAATTGCTTCAAACATGCAGCTAAATTAGATTTTGATGTATAGGAAATAACATCATGGATTATAGATAATAACACTACTAACATGTTAAAAAAATATATAATGGTTTATTATGTTTATCAGTAGTTCCCTGCATTCAGAGACAGTAATACAATCAATTCATTCATGCATATGATGCATGCATGCTCTTTTTTTTATGTTGTGAAGGCAGCAATTTCCCACAAAACAAGACATCAAGAACACCCACCTTAAATGACTGTTTAAAAACTCCCAATGAAAACACACAGTCATACACAGGAATTAGACATGCAGTGTCTATGTCAAACCTTTCAACCAATTCAACCAACTAATCATACGGTCTTGCTTACATTCACTATAACATGACTTCATACCTCTCTGCTTAACTGAAAGACGATGACATTGTACCTTCCAATCTGCCACAGATTAGAGCATTCTGATGCAGAGTAGAGCAATAATGTGAATAATTCCAATCTTGCTTCAGGGATATATAATGTATCGTCGGCTGGCGTGCTTCTATACTAAACGCTCCGAAGGTTGGAAACCTCGCCAAGAGAGAAGAGGAGAGGAGAGGAGAGGAGAGGAGAGGAGAGAGTCACTGAGTAATAGAAGAGAAAAAATAAAAAAATATTTCCCTGACAAAACACAAAGGCACTGCCAGTGATGTGCATCTTCATTCAGCTCCTTCTCTTCTATTTCATCTCTCTCTTTCTTGCCCTCTCTCTCTCTGCATCTCTGTAATGTGAGCAAGAATACGGCTGCTGTGTTTCTGCTGCATCATGCTACAGCTCTGATGCTGCGCTGAGATCCTGATCCAGGATCAGTCTCAGCGCTGAAAGTCCAGGAGGTTAGCAGTACTGGGTACAGGCTGCTGGATGGTCTCATAGTGAGCTTTATTTTAGCATCTCCAGAGTTTTCCTCACATCCTCAAGAGGATTTTAACTAGGACACAGTCACCTTAGAGCCTCACCCAAAAAAAAATAGGGTGCACAATGAAATTATCTGAGAATCCTTCCAACATACCACACTGATGTTCCAAAACTTCAGTTTTTAAACTAAGACAATGACAGTAAATACCTACACAGAGAGGATCATTATTTATGCCAAAATGTTCAGTC
This sequence comes from Olivaichthys viedmensis, assembly GCA_028565825.1. Classification (NCBI taxonomy): domain Eukaryota; kingdom Metazoa; phylum Chordata; class Actinopteri; order Siluriformes; family Diplomystidae; genus Olivaichthys; species Olivaichthys viedmensis. Next base: position 548,673 of record JAOUQW010000025.1, on the reverse strand, counting down.
TACATGTTCCAGGTGGAACAGATGCTCCAAATGTTCCAAACCATGCCATGTCCACATATGAAAATGCAATAAGTTGCAATATATTGTCTCATATATTGTTTCAAAACAGAAGTAGAATATATTATATTTTCAGTATATTACATTTTTGTATGGGTCCTCTGCCACTGACTATGGAACTGAATCTCCAGCTTACATGGACTGTGTTTTTAACACAGCCGGACCAGGTTTTTGTAATGCAAACATTAGTGTAATAGTTTTAGTTTACTGTCAGTCCTACCATTTAACACTAGAGGGGCAGTGGGTTTGACCCTCATCTGGCAATTGACCACCTGAGGTCGTCCAGTCTTCTTAGCCGCATGCTGACGAGCCGCTAGCTTTGTGATGTGAGCCATATCATTCCGCACTGTAGCATAGCATACCACCTAAAGAACAGGGAAAAGGTTAGGGAAGATGATTGCACACACACACACACACACACACAAAAGCCACACATACAGAAAGGCCAACTGTCTTGGAAATTTGAGGTGCTTATTTATTGCAAGACTCATCTGTAACTGAAGCCTGTTGAGAAACATGAAGGCTACCACATTGGACTCCAACAAACCAGCCCAAAATACTACTACAAGTATGGTGAACTCGGGTAATCTGGGACAATTTTCGGGTAATCTGGGACACTCGTATACTAGGAAAGTTTGCCTAATTTATGCAGGCTAAGATTTTCCTCTCAAAACTGCAAATACATATTTTATTTAATCGCTATCTTTTAATATGTGTTTTAAGTGTTTTAAGTCTGTCAAGCGCGCGGCTGAGCGCAGGACATAGCGAGGCGGTCGCCATGGCGACGGCCGCCACGTGCGCGGCCACGCGCCCTTTGTTTATGTTTTGTTTCCCTGTCTGTGTCACGTGAGTCATGTTAAATGTTCCCCGCTGTTCCTTGTTCGTCCTTAATTATTGAGTGTTTAAATACCCGCTTGTGTCCGTCCTGTATTGTCTCCGTTTGTTTGCGTATATGTGTTTTGAACACGCCTGTTTGATGTTAAAAGCGGCTTCGTGCATGCGTCCGCGCACCCCCAGAAACACTTTGTGACAATATGCCTAACTGCCAGTTAGACGTCTCCTCAATTTCAGTTTTCCAGCATGGTTTTTCCCTTCTTTTCCTGATTTGTTTTTTCCCAAATAAATCTAAATTCTTAATAACGACATATAAACTCTTAAAAGTAATTAGAAAGTGAGGGCCATATGCAATTATTTAAGGGCTAAAAGGAAGGAGTGGGATGGGTGCAATAATGCATGTTCACCTCTATTCTTCAGCTTGGCATGTTACACAAACACAAGCTAAATGTTGTTGTATACACAAAATACTTTTTGTTGCATTATTCCCTTGCATACAATGCCACTGTCTTAGGAAGAGGACCTTTAATAAAATAATGTACAACAAATTATGTAATTTGTAAAGGCTCTATTTTGGTGTACTTTTGAAGCACTGGCAGAATAATAAAGACTGAAAGCAAATGTTTGTGTCTCTAAGGAACCCAGGCTAGACATTCATTATGCATACATGCATACTGGCAGAGACAAGCAGAGAAGAAACTTCACATAAATACGTTTACCTCTCTTCAGCAGCTCCCTAGAGAGGGTCTACACCCATCACTGACCATCATTTTTAGTGTCCTTAATCTCTCACATTTAAACACACGCATGCACGCACACATGCACACACACACACACACACACACACACACACACAGTTACTGTCTACTCCATATTCAAGACACCTACTCTGAAATTATAGCTCTCAGACACTGCAATTCAGTAATACATTCAAAATACTGAAACTTTATTTTGAGATACTGAGAAACTTGTGTATATATATATATAAATCTATTAAACCATGCAACTGAGGACACAATTAGCCACACTCAAAACAAAGTAAATAAATAAATGGGGGAGCGAGTGCAATGAAAGTATAGGCTAAATATACAAACATGCGCTAAAATAATATATTTTTTTTAAATGCAGACGCTACCTATTGCGGCTTCGTCAAAACTTCCAGCAAAAGCTGAACTGACATGACACAAGATATGGTAGTACATAGCAACTGATCTGTTACTAGAGTGATGTGAACAGTGAGCAGCACTCAGTGAAAATATTATTGTACACAAATAGACAGGACAAGAGCTCTGACACACAACTTTGAATGCATTAGCTGGAAAAGGCTGCAGAAAATGTGAAATTGTCCTTTGTCAGGTTTACAAGGTTGTGCATTGTGTCACACAGGCAGTTGAAAGCTACTTTTTAAAGAGCCACATTCATAAAATGTCTCAGACTCAGGCTGTAAGTAGCCCAATATATAACCACTGATAAGTCTGATGACTATGGGGGAGGGCAAGATACAGGTAATACAGAAAAACAAACAACTCCAACATACATGATTAGGGTACTGCAGTAACAAAATGATAGCAAAGTCTCAAATAGTCTCAAAATTTTATTATTACTGGATAGTGCACTAGAACTTGAACCGAGACATGAAACAGATTACAGATAACATGACAGCTTTTCCCATTTTTCCATGGCTGAAGGGGTGCACGCAGGTATCACACTGCACACCTTTCTCATTAACCTAATGGCAACCAACGTCATGTTACGACGTAACAACGTGAAGTTAAATTCACAATGACATTCATCTGAAATTAAAAATGTTAAATAGAGTTGGCTGGTGTGTGTGGGCTGGCTGGTGTGTGTGGGCCATTAGAAATCTCCATTAACCTAGTGTCACAGCAGCTGTAATCAGTGTCCACCCAGAATGCCTGCCAACAGCCTATTATCCACAATATGTCATATCAATCTGAAAGGAAATAAAAGTGCCCTGGCTGTCTCATCATTGCCTCAACAGTCAGCAGGGAGAGAAGGACAGACCCAGTGAGGTCTTGTAGAAAATTAACACCAAATCACCAACCTCCATTCTGCCTTAGAACTGCAACAACTCCTTGTACTACTATGAAGAAAATAAAATTTTATTCTGGTAAGAGAAAAGTATAAAACGTTTAATATATACAGAATATATAGGTCTACATTTAATTCTAAAGATACAAACATCGTCCAAAATGTGTTATTTCGGCACGTCACCAACTTCCACGCCACTTTGTACAACTTAAGATTTAACTACTGTCATGTGCACGACTCCTTGCACGCGCGTGGCTGTATGTTTACGTGTGGTTTCGTTTTTTTAATGCCCCCATTTCATCACTGAGTGTCACCAGCTGTTTCTATTCTGTTCCTAATTAGTCTGTGAATGTCCGCCCCCCCATACGATTCAGCAATCCGGGACGAGCTGTGCTGGGAGAATGAGGAGCATAAGCGGATGAGCAAATTCTTCCTCACCGTCATGGGGTAGGTCGCCGCGATGAGGCAGCTCACGCCCCCCCCCCCGCGTCTCCGAGCCCGCTGTAGCGGCTGCTCGGGCGCACCGCCAACCCAGATCACAAGTCTCCCAGGAGAGAAGGAGAAACTCCCATTAAAAAATTTTAATGGGGGGGGGCTAACGACTACCATGGTTGTAACTGACCCTGCTGAGGATGTCATCGCTCCGTCCACAGGCTTCGGGGATAACGACGTCGCTCCACCTACTGACCCTGCAGAGGACGTCATCGCTCTGCCCCCGGGCTTTGGGAATAATGACGTCGTGCCACCTACTGATCCCGCTAAGGAAGTTGCTCCGCCCCCGAGTGTTGAGCTCCCCCCTTAGGAGCCCATATGTGCTCTTCGGGAGCTGCACATTAATTCAATTCAATTAAATTTTATTTGTATAGCTGAAACGTGTATCGGTGCACGTGAGAAGAGGCAGGACGCAAGTGCGGACGTTCAGTGTTTTTATTGCAAGGGTTAATCCATACATTATCGTAATAATCCAAAAACAATGAAGGGATCAAACAAACAAACAAAGACACGGCAAAAAACAAACACCAGAACGCGAGACAGAAAATACAGAAAACAGGACTCGGAAACTAGACTTGGAAACAACGCTCAGAATGACGGTACGATAACACGACAAGACTTTGCGATCTTAAACTAAAACCAGCGGGTATTTAAACACAAACGGTAAATGGATAATTGATATT
>JAOUQW010000025.1:501194-527200 GCA_028565825.1 Olivaichthys viedmensis | reverse complement strand
CTACAGTAGTATTGCACACTTTGTCTAATGTAAATAAGATTTATACAGTAGTATTGCACACTTTGTCTAATGTAAATAGGATTTATACAGTAGTATTGCACACTTTGTCTAATCCAATGTACATAGGATGTCTACAGTAGTATTGCACACTTTGTCTAATCCAATGTACATAGGATGTCTACAGTAGTATTGCACACTTTGTCTAATGTAAATAAGATTTATACAGTAGTATTGCACACTTTGTCTAATGTAAATTGGATGTATACAGTAGAATTGCACACTTTGTCTAATCCAATGTACATAGGATGTCTACAGTAGTATTGCACACTTTGTCTAATGTAAATAGGATGTATACAGTAGAATTGCACACTTTGTCTAATCCAATGTAAATAGGATGTCTACAGTAGTATTGCACACTTTGTCTAATGTTAATAGGATTTATACAGTAGCACTGCAGACTTTGTCAAATCTAATGTAAATAGGATTTCTACAGTAGCACTGCAGACTTTGTCAAATCTAATGTAAATAGGATTTCTACAGGAGCATTGCATGCTTTGTCTAATCTAATGTAAATATGATTTCTACTGGAGCATTGCATGCTTTGTCTAATCTAATGTAAATAGTATTTCTACAGTAGCATTGCACACTTTGTCTAATCTAATGTAAATAGGATTTCTACAGTAGCACTGTACATTTTGTCTAATATGATGTAAATAGGATTTCTACAGTTGCATTGCACACTTTGTCTAATCTAATGTAAATAGAATTTATACAGTAGTATTGCACACTTTGTCAAATGTAAATAGGATTTGTACAGTAGCATTGCACACTGTCTAATCTAATGTAAATAGGATTTGTACAGTAGCATTGCACACTGTCTAATCTAATGTAAATAGGATTTATACAGTAGTATTGCACACTGTCGAAGCTAGTGTAAATAGGATTTATATAGTAGCACTGCATGGTTTGATTAAATAAGGTTGTTTATTTGTCAGTTTGTTCGTTCTCTACGGCTCTTTGGAAAGCAGGTGACTCTCCGCCACCTGCTGGCGATTCAGGGGGAAGATTCCAAACTGTGGCAGCCCTTGTGTTTCATGAGTAAGAGTAAGAGACTTCATTTCTTCAGAGATGAGAAGACAAATAGAGTGAAATGGGTTGCTAAACGAGTGGATCAAGTGCTCCCTGTAAATGGTCTTTTCCCAGGTCAGAAGTCTGTCTTTTTTTTTAACGATATGTCACAAAATTCTGTAAAAAATAAAAATAAAAATACAATCAATAAAAAAGTCTCTGCTGATTTGTCCTTATACTCTTACAAGTGTTACATTCTCTTTTTTTTTTCTTTTCAAGTCCTTACAGAACTTACAGGTTTTGGAGGGCCCGCTCCTAAGACATCCCTATGAATGGACAGTGTAATTCTCAAAACGCAGTCACTGCTGTTTGTGGAAACAAAAAGAAACGTGTAATTAACACCCCCATAGGCGACATATTTGTTCTGTGGTCGGACAGGACACGGGCAATTACGCGTGTAAGGAAATGGGCCCTGCTTTTCTTGTAGCTGTGTGCCATCAGCTCGCGTTGATAAAGATTCTAATTAGGGCGCCTTGACTGTGTCGGCCTACCAAACGTGGCGTGTTCATTACCGCGCCGCAAACGGAGCTAACTTCCAATTGATCTTGCCTTCTAGGTCTCGGACCGGGTGGCAGCTCGACCATTTACGATTGTTTTTAAGGCGAGGAGTGAAAAAATCTCAGCGAGACCCTGACATGCTAATAGACTGCCTCGCGTCCGCCGACAAGATCGAGGTGGGCAGTAGAGCAAAAATCATTAGGTAAGCGAGATAATCAAAACCCAAGCTTAGTCCCAAGGCTATCTCCCGATTCCATGTGTATTCTCAAGCTCTGGCAGGCCGCGCTGTTACTGTTTTTTCTCCCATCTTGTTCTCTAGCTTTCTTTGGAGCTTGTCAACTTCCACCCCAAATTCGTATTCCACCCTTTAAAAAGAAACGGCGACATCACAGGCGTTCAATGTAGGTAAGTATGATGACCTCTCAGATAGGGGAGGAACGGTATGACAAGTTCACGGTATGATATCCTGAACAACAGTGTAATGTTGTGTAATGCTGAATGACAAACCGCAAGCCTTATCAAAAACAATTAAGAAATACCATTTTCTCAGATCTATGCCTGGCATGGGACTCATGTAATTTGAGGTTTCCTGGTACACCATGACACCGATGTATCGTCACAGCCCTCCTCTCGGATGTACCCCAGAGCTGCTATCTTCAGTTATAGGAGTACGTTATCACCGTTATTAGAGCGCGTTAAACAGCGGACAAGAGCGAAGAGACACTGGGGCGAAATTGGAAGCTTATTGTGATTGATGGGTTCCTATTAGGCCCTTGCGGCGGATGGAGGGGAACCGAGGCGCACTGAGTTGTAACACAACAGATTACCTGAGCCTCCAGTCTCTCGAAGGATGTTTAAATAAAACATAGTCGCTGCAGCACTCTCTTTCTTTCTCTCTTTCTCTTTTTTTCCACACCTTCATTTTCGCCCTGACTATCTCAAACGTCACGTGCAATTTGCTCGAGCCTCTCCACTCAATAAACTGGCCTCGCTCTCATATTTCCCTTCATTTCCCAGCCGACGAAGGAGTGCCATTACAGTATTTTTTTTTTTTCCGTCCCACTCTGACGTAACTCTGGAATAAAAAAGAAAAGAAAAGAAGGAATTGTCACTTTCTCTCTCTTTTTTTTTCTTTTTCTTTTCTTTTTTTAGCGTACCTTGCCAAGATGATTGATAGTGACCCGCAAACTGGGTGTCCAGTTTTGCCCAACAAATGACTTTGGCTCCTACTGGTTACCTTGGCCCGGACAGAAATCGATATTTCACCATTAAAATCCATCAGAGGAGAGAGTTAAGGCTGCAGCTGTCCGAGCCGGCGCTCCTTTTGGCTGCGGACTGAACATTAAACCCGACACTTGTAGTACACGAGTAATCAATATATAGTGGTTCACAAATCATTTGTGGTCACCTTTTCTTTTTTTCTTTTTTTTTTTTGCCCGTGATGGATACCTGGAGGAGCCGTGATTCATTTTGTCACCCCATTAAACCGGACCATGTCGAGTTCTTCTTTCGTTTTCATCTCGACGAGCCCGTTGCCCCATCCTTCAGAGAGAGAGAGAGAGAGAGAAAGAGTAAGAGGGAAAAAAGAACAGCAGCCTGTAGTTTCAATAAGGGGTATCTATAGAGATTTGGAGCCTAGTGGAGTGTGAAAATCCTTTTGAGGGAGGACAAACATGCTTTGAGGCCGAGCCACATGCCTGACATGCAGAATCCGCGATAATACATTTATAGGATAAATCCAACCTGCATGGATTATTTTAAGTAGCTATAAATCGTGAATATGAATAGCGGGTGCAATGCTGATGCAATTCTGCTTTACTAAAGTAATTTTTACATTTTACACCAGTAAAATCGTTTCTAGCTGGCGCTTATTTACACTTACAGACTGAGAAAAATCTCTATTTAATTTTTTAACGATTGCTGTTGAACACTGCTGTTGTATTCAAATGGATATTTGATATATGGACTAGTTGTAACACTTTTCCTAAAACAAACAGCACAGTGGAAAGGCAACAACAATGCTGGCATGGTGGTTATGTGTGTGTGTGTGTGTGTGTGTGTGTGTGTGTGTGCGCGTGCGCATTTTTTTCCCCACTGCTATTCAGCCTCAAGGACAGCCTACATGGCAGGTCCTGGACCTTGGCCCACACACACACACACACACACACACACAGTGACTGGAGTGATTGTCCTCGTCACCCCATATGCTCCAGTCTACCTGCTGCAGGGAGGATTATTAGTACAAGCAACTGTCATTAAAAATGGATTTATTCACCCTCCGCAGGCGGCGAGTCGCCCTCCTGATTGTGTGTGTGCCCTCACCCTATGACGCGTGTACATGCACACACACACACTCTCCCGAAAACACACTCATAAAGTGTGTTATTAAGCACGGTGTCTATTAAACTGTGTATATGACCATGCATATAGATGTGAAGCTCATGACATTTTTTGTTCCTGCCCCTTTTTCTTAACTAATTCTGTTTTTATTGTGCTTTATATATTTTTTATTGTATTATTTATTATTAAAAAAAAAAAATGTGTGTGTGTGTGTTATGTTTTACTCATTGTGAGCGTTTTTGGTGTTATTGATAAGCCTTATATAAGTAAAATTATTAGTATCATTGAACACTGACTTTGGATGCAAAATTTAAATGAATTAAAATATACTTTTATATGAGTAACAATTTGTTATTACTTTTATGTGAAAACAATAGTGAATATGAATAATGTCATATGTCTCTGAGGCTAGGAATGAGGAACTGAAAGGCAATTCCCTTTCCACTTCAAAAAGAGCGATTAATTTTTTTTTTTTATTCAAAGTTTTCCATAATGGAACGGTTTTAATTTCTCCAAAAGACAAAGCAAACAAACAAAAAATTCTATATATTCGTAAAAAATATATTAATATTGCAGAGGTCATTCATGTTCAGATCATTTGGTGATCTGAGAGTAACAAGGGTAAATAAAAAGTGGTAAAAACTGACTGGTGTTTGTGAATCTGAAACTTATGAAAGTTATTTACACCCCCACCTGTGCAAACACATCAGGAGGATCCCCAAGCATGTTAAGGACTTGTGTGTGTGTCTGATTCCATAAATCTATTTGAATTTTTCGATTATTTTGCTATAAAATTCAAAGAGATGGCCTGGAGCAACGTTCCATACATTGCTAAGTAGTGAACAAGTAGGGTTATATAATGGTTATTGTGTGAAGTGCTCCGCTCAAGTGATGCTTGTTCATTACTTATTGTGTCTATAGCAACCACCATACAAGGTTTTGTGATGACCTTACTGACTCACTTGTGATTGGACACACTTTAGAACTGGATTACCTTTGACATTTTATTTTTTTATAACTACTCTTGATTGAGCAACCTTTGTTGAGGGCATTTCCAGACTTCCATCAATACCCCCGTCAACTTGGTACTATTGATTGTTAAGACCTTCGAGACCTCCCCTTGTTGTGGTTAGTTTACAGTAGAGAAAGTTCTAGTGACCTGTCCGGAATATGGTCACCAACTGGAATGTTGCTGGCCTCGAATGTAAACCGAAAGGGAAAAAAACACTGGGATCAAACAAGCAAATGGGGGTTCCTGGGGGAATTGTTGTGTTCTTTATTGGATTCTTCTTGCATGAAGTACATGCCAATAAACTTCCAGCGGAGAACATTCTTGAAGGAAAGGTCATGCCAAGAAACACTGATCGTAACCAGCCTGGAGGAGCCCCATCCATTTGCAGCAAAGCAGTGTTCCTAATTCCGGTGATTCAGACAAAGCTGTGGTTTGAATCCATCAAGAGCCAAATCAAAATCAAGGGTACGGCAGGAAAAGTGACGTTCCGTCCCTCATTTCCCTTACAATTACCCATTCATAAGCCTCGCGACAATATATAAATACAATACGCACGATACGCCACCGTTTTCATTGGATCTCCGTAAATTAATTTGTGCCTCAAGACAATGCGCTGTAATCGCTTATTCCCAAAGTCCTACTACCAAGATTGGGGAGGGGGATGTGGAGAAAAGAGAACTGGTAGAAAAAGAAGGGAGGGCAAAGACGGTGCTTCCGTCGCAGAGAAGATGAGAAGGAGGAGAGACGGAGGGTGGGGGGAAGAGAAGAAAAGGCTGAAACGATAAGTAATTACAGCTCGGCACTCCATTCATCATCCACTGCTGAGCGCAGTATCCAGGGTCTCCGCTGTTATCAGCGGTATATAGAGCGAGTGTCAGCAGCCCTGAATAAATCTCCTTCTGCCTCGAACTGAGCCGCCATTAGCAGGCCTTGGTCCTGCCTGATCATCACGTCAAACCCCCCTCCCACCCCCTCCCGTTTCGGGAATGAGCTCATGTAAGCTCAATGTTTTAAAGATCCTCCCTCACGAAGAAAAAAACCCCACAAAGGTGTTTCAAAGAGAGTGAGTTCAAAAGCAGTGAACCTGTTCTTAACATGAACCGTTTAGTAATCGTGGGATTTTTCTTCTGCTAACATCACACACCAACAGGAGCACTTATGATCCTCCCGCCCCTTATAAGGTACTAAAAAGGTACCACACGAGATCCTATTCCATCACTTTCAAGCTCAGGCTGCTTTGAAACAACTGGGCAATTAGCTTCACGAGAAGATGTGGTGTCCCATCACATTTTATGGAACACAACCATGCTTATTGGTCGAGCAATAACGAGTTGGAGAGGCTACTTCACCGTACAAAATATTGTATTTTGTGTGAACGCGAGGCCCATAGAAGGTATCGAAGGCTACTAAGCGGAAATCTGCTCAAGCACCTTTGAAACACAGACCCAGAACAATTCACAAGAAGACATGCGGTATTCCCCATTACTTTTGGAATCCAACCATCCTCACTTGTATAACATTTCACTTTAAAAGACGTGTTTTATCCGTATTTATCCGCTAGGATTATTTCAAGCAAAGTAAAACTGTGTATTTTTTTCCTCTTTCATATATTGTGGCTGCGTGTGGAAGCCCCACAGCCGACACCAGCAACAATTTCGTAACGCACATCTGTGTGAAAGCTTGGGTATTTAGTCACCGCGGAAAGGTTCTGCTTGCCTGCACATGCGCTGGCTGCTAATTGAGTGAGGCTTGAACTAAGGAGGCGATCCTCCATCGCCTGGCTTCGGCGCAGGGCCTTCTTCCCTTTACCGAAAACTGTCAGTGTTAATCAAGCCTCATCTCTTAACACCGGGCGAAGAGGCTGAAGATTAATATTCCGGACGAAACAGATGATAAATCATTTGTACATAATTAGCGCGCAGCAAGGTTATAGCTGACATGAATTTTTATCTTAATTACGGGGGAAATTTGTTCCATTAATTTAATTTGTTGCGCACGGACGAGCCCGCGCGCCTAACAAAGTTAATCTTACACCTGTCAGCGAGGAGCCAAGGTAGCCCTTTGCGACTCGGGGAGATTCAATTGAAATTCAGATGGGCTGCCAAGACCACGTTCGCCCCACACCTGTGTGTTTTATTGGTTTAGAATCTCAAACGGACAGTTTGTCAAGAAGGTCTTTGCAAATCTCTTTGCACAGTGTGTTGTGCTGTACTTGCATGAACTGAAACTATACAGTGCACAGACAGTACTATCCGTGGCATAAATCAAAACCCTAAAAACCGACAAGTTTGTGTCGAACAACCTCCCACAGAAGACTACTAAATATTGCATACTGCATAGATTGCATAGATTTGAGGCTATACAATAGTTACAATAAATTCACTTTTGAATCAAACCCAACGCATTTCTATCTATTCCAATGCTTTTTGTCCCCTTGCAAATCACCATTATTGTTTATTGTGATTGCATTTTTAAAGTAACCAAACACGTTAAAGCAGTCTAGCAGCCTACATTTTGACTTTCTATTTAGTATGGTATATTTTGCCTGTTTGTTTTTTTTAAACCAGAAAGAGAAAATGCTTAAAAAAGAATGGATGTTGTAATGACTTTGCTTAGTATGCAAACAGGCAAGAAGGTCAATTTAATACGCAACGCACAAGAGCACAACATTTCTATGCCAACACCGCTCCCTGTTGGACTCGTTTGAAAAAGGTTTGGAGCATTCATCTTTCATTTGGTTCCTGTGCAAATCCTGTATATACAGTATTCTTTCTGTATATAGTATATACTGTATATATAGTTTATTGCTAAGGGATCTGGGCAAAGTGCCATTATTTATGCCATCATACTGCAATTTGTTTATTTTTTGTTGTGAACACCTAATCAGTACAATGTGCATTTGACTTAGTTCATGGGGATCAACACCCCAACACTACCAGAAGTAAATTCATAAATTCATGAATTAATTCATTGTACTAGAATTTAATAATTTTTCTATGGTTCCTTTGCTCTCAGTACCACTGTAGACCTGTAGCGCCCTCTCCTGGTGGAATGATTAACCACTACCACCATTGGATTCTATCAATTTGTATCTCACAAGTTTCATCAATGGACACATAGGTTTTCCTAGAATTTGGTTTAATTTGAATGCATATTGACAGATATAAATTTTCTAAATACAAGTTTGATTGAGAACAAAAATGCATTTATGAAATACAGATAATATACAAACATGAAATAATGGTGGGGAGTTATTTTTGCATAATTGTAAAACTTGTGCAGGTTTTTTTTCTTGATATTTGTGTATTTCATTAACGCTCTTTTTCTTGTCAAGAACAAGCGGATATGAATGAATTTAAAGCGCCGATTAGGAATTGATACAGCTGGCGGGCCATTTTTGCACCATCACAAATGTTAACCAACCATATACAACATACAGTGCTCATTGATTGTAAAGTCAGCACTACTTCAGAGGCAACTGTGGCACTGCTTTTGGCAATTCCTGAGAGCGGCTTTAAACAGAAAGATTATATTTTGTGAAATCTAAATATTGCTACTAACGTGAAATTTTGTATTATAATAGAATAGAAAAAGTGCAGCAGAGATGAGAAGAGGAGAGGAGAGATGAGGAGAGAAGAAGAGAGAAAAGGAGAGAAGAGGAGAGAAGAGAGAAGAAGAGAGTAGAGGAGAGGAGAGGAGAGGAGAGAAGAGGAGGGAAGAGAAGAGCAGAGAAGAGGAGGGAAGAGGAGAAAAGGAAAGAGGAGAGGAGAGGAGAGGAGAGAAGAGGAGAGAAGAGGAGAGGAGAGAAGACGAGAGAAGACGAGAGAAGAGAAGAGGAGAGAAGAAGAGGAGAGAAGAGGCGAGGAGAGGAGAGGAGAGGAGAAAAGAGGAGAAAAGGGAAGAGAGAAGAGGAGAGAAGAGAAGAGGAGAGAAGACGAGAGAAGAGAAGAGGAGAGAAGATGAGAGAAGAGAAGAGGAGAGAAGAGAAGAGGAGAAGAGATGAGAGAAGAGACGAGAAGAGGAGGGAAGAGGAGAAAAGGGAAGAGGAGAGGAGAGAAGAGGAGAGGAGAGAAAAGAAGAGGAGAGAAGAGGCAAGGAGAGGACAGAAGAGGAGAGAAGAGGAGAGGAGAGAAGAGGAGAGAAGAGAAGAGGAGAGGAGAGGAGAGAAAAGAAGAGGAGAGAAGAGGAGAGAAGAGGAGAGGAGAGAAGAGAAGAGGAGAGAAGAGAAGAGGAGGAGAGGAGAGGAGAGAAGAGAAGAGGAGAGGAGAGGAGAGAAGAGGAGAGAAGAGGAGAGAGGAGAGAAGAGAAGAGGAGAGAAGGAGAGAAGAGGAGAGGAGAGGAGAGAAGAGGAGAGGAGAGGAGAGGAGAGAAGAGGAGAGAAGAGGAGAGAAGAGGAGGGAAGAGAACATTTTTGACTCTAGCCAGTGCATCTGTTCATCATAAATACACAAACTGAATATTTAAACCCATTTGTTCTCCTTTTTTCCATTTATCTAGCAGTTTACTACTCATTTGTCCTTTAAGTTCATGTAGAAGAAACTTCTGATGTCAGGAACATGGGATACTTTTTGTATTCCTCTAACCTCATATGATAGATATTTGTAAACAGGATATATTGTGTCTTTTAGCAAGGCTGTCTAAGACACCGGTTATTAACAGCACATATTTAAGACTTTCATGTCCAAATATGTGCATTTGCTAACTAACTTTACGATCATAGCAAAAAAAATTAAATAAATTGACAAGTGACATTCTGAAATTCCTTCATTTTTGTTATTTGCGTAATACTGTCAAGCCACATAGTCTGATATAAGCATATCAAAATCAGCATCCTTTAGACACCGCCCCTGAATCGAAATCAGGCGAAGAAAAAAAGATCACTCTAAGGTTTCGAGTGTGAAAATCCTGTTGCTGTGCTAGGCTCTCCGCCAAGTGCAATGGGAGGTTAAGGAGAGGAGTCACTGAGTGTTTGATGTGCTTATTCTCTTTCCCCTCAACCATGGACAGGACTTTTAGCTTCCACTCATTTTGCCTAGGTACTGAATTAAACCTGTGGCTGCCCCCTCTTTCTTCCATCTCAGCAGGAGGAGGCACTGATCTTCTCCGACACTTCAGGATCTGACTTGGCCACCAGAAACCGAAGTCGTCCTCCGCCCAGTCTGATCAGATCCACAGCACTAAGGCGAGAGAGAGAGAGAGAGAGAGAGAGAGAGAGAGAGTCAGTCAGTTTAGCACTTGTCTGGGCCACAGGGAACATTCATGTGTTTTAACATGTGATAACACTTTAGTGGTTTATCCAATATTAAAATGTGTGTGAAAGAGAGAGGAAGAAAGATGGAGATTAAGTTTAAAACCTCTGGTAATCGGATCCGATGAGGCTCGTCCCGTTCACAGCCAGGATTCGGTCTCCGATGTGCAGGCGGCCGCCCGAAGCAGCTGGTCCATCAGGGATCAGTGTGCGGATGTAGATTCCCGGTGAATTTAGAGTAGTGTGCTGTTCAAAAGAGATTTTGAACCATGTCTGAAGTTTTTTGTGAGGTTTTTTGTGAGTGTTACCATCACTAAGCATCTTATTAACTAAAATAATTCACAATTAAACCTGGACCAAAAAGACCACCAGTTTGGAGGTTTCAAGAAGATAGTTGAAGGTTTGGCTAAAAAATGTTGGCCATCGGCTAAAAGGTGAAGGTTCTTTTAATAATTTAATTTTAAATCAATTTGTACGCGGGAATTATTAATATGGTTAACAAGCTGGATTAAAATAGTTCAACGGTGTGCTGTCAATAATGACTAGCACTACTGAGACAAGATGCCAGAGTTTTAGCATCAGCATTTACACCAGTTACACCACCTGCTGGATAGAAGAAGAAAAAAGCACCAGGAACATGCTGCAGAGCCTAACTGAAAATTTCCAAGAGTTCTGCTTTGTATGTGATTGTACCGGCTAACTAGCCAGCAGTAAGTGGCACTTCTTAGATTAGATTTAATATTATAAATAATGAACATGACATTCATTTTTTAACAGTTTAACAGCAGGAGACTGCTTTCAAGAGGAAAAAAGTGCTTCTGCATGACTCATTTTTCCACCGACACGCTGTCCTCCAGCACTGCACGCCTAATGTGAACACAGTTTTAGACGGAGAATTCAATATATTTTTAAGCCATTTAGTAATTTTGCAAGAACGCTATCCTGCCTCAGAGCGAAGTTGTTAAGTACGTTTGAGAGCTGGGGTGTGATTGATGTTAAGAGTCTAATATAAAGGGTCTTCACTATATAGCTGAGAGACTTACGAGTCCATCGATGAGCCCCATGCCCAGGCCATAGGGTCCTTTGTCCAAGTCCACTACAAAGACGGAACACACAGCATCGGAGTTGTTGCCCAGCTTCTGGGCTAGAGGAATGGGGAAAGGAAAGCCATTAAGAGGGCCTGGAGGAGGGGACACACAAAGACATGCAGGGTTTTTGCAGTACCATATATACACACTCGAACACAAACACAAGCATATACAAACCAGAGTTCAGACAAAACAAACTTTCAGTTTGTTCACCTAAAATGAGTGAATGACAGATGCACACACACACACACACACACACACACCTAAATGAGCCTTTAGCTAACCTTCAATATCATTACTGATGTATCCGTTGATCTTCTTGTGCTCGGGAGTGGAGCGCGTACACCCGTTGGCCTGTATGTGTTCCTGTGGGGTATGTTTGGGGGTGTGGTACAGAGGCTGTGTGCTGGTAAGTGTGTGTGTGAATTCGGGGTATAGAGGCGTGTTAGGGGGAGTAAGCAGGTCTGGAGCATGGCGGACGCTCGTTCCGTTTTTGTAGTGAGGTGTGTGTGACGGTCTCTCTCTTGGTCTTTCCTCTGCTCCCGCTCCCTCTCCTCGCCCTCCAAGGGAAGAAATGCGCACCTCTCCTTCTCCCTCGCCGCGCTGAGAATTATTATTTTTTAAACAAATCAACACGCCAACCACTACTGTACAGTCATTACCATATTATAACACATACACCGTAACTGCGTTATTATATCATTTATTATAATGACAACAACAATACTAATAATTTTATCCTGAGACAAAAAGTAAAGGCAATTTTGCCATATACGGTCAAACACTGGCATATTACCAGTTTCAAACACATCGTCATTTGTTCTACATGTTTGCTTTTGCAGATCTCTTTTTTAGCATAAACCATCATAGCACAAGGCCAAGACATGCCAAAGTACAAACTGGTGGGAGAGAGATGCCCTCTGCTGGACAGACTGACATACACCAACTACAAATAGAGCTCTCTCATTATTAACAAACTGCTGGTTTTAATGACTTGTCCTTAATAGGGTTCTAACAGTTGGAGTAAACACAAACACTGCATATGAAAAATAGACATATATTCAAAGGAATTAAAACAATAAAATACACTAAAAGGTATGACGCACAATAAGGTCAGTGTATGAACCGCACTGTGAGATCACTAGGTGAAAGTAGTTAGGTCAGTGGGAAAACAAGATGGGGCAGATGGCAGATCTGGCGTTTCCCTGTAGTAAGAAGTACTGGATGTGATAAAGAGTTGTTTGCACTGTAATTGAGAATCAATTGTGGCAATAATATCCTATAATGTGTCTCGCACTGCCTTTTTTGTTCCAATTAGAAATGTGTTACCAGACTGTGCAATGGAAAAGTTGCGCCCGCTGAACACCTTTTACTTGCGGGCGATCAGAAATAAAGATACACTTACACTTAAGCACCAGAACCAGAACCGACGCTGCACGCACGGCACACCGCAACCGCTCCGTGGCGCTTTCCGTTTTACACCGGGCACGGCTTGTGCGCCTAAAGTACGCGGGCACGGAGTATTTACTTCTGTGCTTTCTTGCATGGGTTTAGTAAATATAACGTGCAAATATCTGTACTGAAGTATTTTATATGGTATGCAGAGGTTGGACAGGGAGCCAGTGTGTCAATATATACTTACAGATACTAGATACAGATTATAATATAACATGTAGTAATTCAATTATGAAATTATGTTGTAGCAATAATGTACTAGTGTTTTGTGGGGGAATGACCTATAATCCCACTATCCCGTATCACCCAGAAGAGGTTCCCTCTTGAGTCTGGTTCCTCTCAAGGTTTCTTCCTCATGTCGTCTCAGGGAGTTTTTTCTTTGCCACTGTCGCCTTTGGCTCACTCATTGTGGCGATGTCTACTGTTAAAAGCGCTATACAAATAGAATTGAATTGAATTGAAAATAGGGAACTTTTTGAGCCTAGAATATGTCTAAAGTCATGAAGGAAACGCACCTGGGTATCTGTGCTGCCACTGGCTGGATGTGTCTTGGTGCGGAGGCCCCATAGAAAGTGCCTGATGTAAAGCAGCTGTCTGTAGATGCTGTCGTCTACACACTCGCTCTCCAGGTCCACCTTAAATCCAGCACTGGGTAACACGATGGGGGGGTGATTATCAAAGCTCTCCAACAGATCCACTGTAATACGCACAAACACACACACACACACACGAATAGAATAATTCACTTCCTTTAAAAAAAACACGTATAAACACCTATAGATACATTACACATACATGCATACGCTATCTGCTCTAAAATTGTATAGTAGAGCTGTCAAAACCCTCGTCTCTTGGCGTAGGAAAAGGGTTCTGTCAATAGGGGGCGCTAGAGTAAATGCCAAACCTCTTCTTACCCTGACTTTCCCAGCTTGCTAGCACGGCTGCCGCTAATTCGCCAGGAAGTTGTTTGTAATAAAATTATGATATTGCCTCGTAATTTTCTTTGCTTAAGAAAGCGACGCGGTTTTTCACCTTCCGTGTTTCATGCAATACAAACGTGAATGTCCGCTCGTCTGGTGGCATAATAATATGACAAGCCAATGAACATTTGAATGCATTCGAATACTAAATCTTTTCGGCAACTTTCATTCGAATGCAATTTTTAAAAACATTTGACAGCCCTATTGCATACACTCTCTCAAGTCTACAGTACAGTGTTTGTACTATAATAAAACACACTGAAATTTAGAGGTGGGCGGGGTTTGTCTAGGAATTTCTCTATGGGTTACAGAGGATCAAGTTTAAATACATACACATGGACACACACACACACATGCACACACACACACACACACACACACACACACACACACCTGTTCGGTAAAGGTAGGCTTCATCTTCGCTGCTTGGTTGCCAGTTTTGGAGAGGACCCATCTCGGCAGTCAGTTGGTATTGTGTGAGAATTCTGTGAAGCTGGACCGGTTTTAAAGAGGGATGTTCTGCACGCAACACTTTCCAACTCATCTATACACACACACACACACACAAGCAAAGAGCACAATAACTTCAGATTTCCTGTCTCTGTAGGTTCCAAAAAAATATTTCACTTCATTCATTTGATCTCCGGAGAAACCTATATGCTTCTGGATATCAAACAAAAAACACATCATTTAAAATGATGCTAAATGACAAAAATGAAAACATAAGAGACAAAAAAAGAAATTGAGCAATATTAATTAACATTGAGCAATATGCTTTTAATCACACAACTATTTTAGATTTATATATATATATAAATTTATTCCAGCTGTAAGGGGTACTGTATATTCCTCTACCCGCAAATTAATGTTAATTTGTATTCATTTGTTATTTATGTACATTTGTACATTAAAACACATTCTCACACTCCATACAGTTCAGTGTTTTCCCTGCTACAACACACATGATTTAACTTGATGATTGACAGATTGGTAGTGTGTTGAAAAAGAAAACGGAAAAAAAAACCCACGAAGGTTCTCCCTCTGGTATTTTAGCAAAACATACACTTTTACATCTACATGTTCACACACAGACTTCGGCGTAACCTGTGAGAGCTGTTGAGCGGGTGTGGCGAGGATGGTAACAGCGCTGCACAGCTTGGAGAAAAACTTCTGGGCGAGCTGAGCCCGTCCTGCCCCTTTCGCCCAGTCCAGGAGCATCCGCAGACATGCTTGTATCTGCAAAGCTCGGGAACGCTGGAACCAGCCCCTCACAGGACCTAGACACACACACACACACACACACAGAGTAAAGAAAGAGTGGCACTTTTCCCCTTTTATGTCCAGCTTTGATTAAAAAACAGTATTGGAGAGAAAATATTTAACAATTTGCTTACTGTACTTGACCTGAGGTCACCTTGTATTACAGCAACAAAATAAATCCTTATGCTGCTATGTGTTATCTGTTTGTACATCTGTGTGTGTGTGTGTGTGTGTGTGTTTAAGCAAAGTACTCAACCTTCCTGTCTGCTATGACACACAAAGAGGATTATGGGCGTCTGGGAAAATAATTGCCGCCTGACGGTGCCCTCTCTCACACAGACACGCAGATACGCAGAACATATGCCACCCAGCTGTCCTTTTAAAAAAGGTAATTAGTGATGTAATTCCACAACGTGACACACAATGTGGACTAGCGCTTCTTCGGTGAGCAGGTAATTTCACAAAAAACGCACAGAAAATTCACATTCAGCAAATTTAATTTCCAAATTTCGCCGCATTGTTTTGTGAAAAAAAAAGAAAAAGGTATTCGATTTTACTGTCCTTTTTTTTTTTTTTTGCATTGAAAAAGCTTTTAAAAGCTTTTGACCGCAACACAGAATTCCAATTGTGGTTCCAATGAAGTTCAAGCGCTGAATTTGTGGGATGCTCTCTGGGGTGCGACCCTTCCAAACGGCTTGTTGTTGATTTTGAAACTTAACAACCAAAGCTTAAGCAACCAAACTGTTCAAATTCTTAAACTGTGACCTTTGGGTTCTTCTTTGCCTGCCTCACCATCCTCCTTACTGTGCGGTGCGTCCTCTTCCTGGCAAATTGTTTTTAATTATTATGGCCCTGATTGTGCTTAATGGTCTTTTATTGTAACAGCATTTATTTGAAATATTATTTAGGGGCGTCAGAAATTTTGCCACATGTTTTGAGAGAAAAAAGGAGGAAAGGTAAATAGTTTCTTGAATTGTTTGAGTGGAAATTTTGAATCGTTGCGTGTAATTTTTATTTTATACAAACATTTTTGCCCATAATTCTGTAGTAGGTTGGTAGCTGTTGTGCAATTGGGAAGAACTAGCTAGTGGGTGGAAATTAGCAACCACTTATTTGGGAGAAAATGGGGTAAAAAAAAGAAAAAAAGATTCTAGTCCTTGCAGAGGGAGTGAGCTCTGTGTACTTGGTTCTCTTCCACTCAATGGTCCATTTGGTCTTCCCACGGAACAGTCAGCTTCTACAATATCCCTGCGAGAGTATCTGGGAACTTGAGCTGCCTCCCATGGTCCGTTTTCAGATGCTATACTTTGGCTTTGCCTGGCAGCCCTGTTAATGCTTTTGGCCATGGTTATGGCCTCTCTACAGAAATAACAGATGCTTCATCGTGCTGACTGGAGGTGCTTGCTTTGGGTAATCCCCCGAATACAGCTTAAGCTATTGTCTTCCCAGTCACCCAGTCATGACATCAACAATAGCAGCTTTTATTTAAGGCTTTCAGGCAGCTGCTGAGGATATGTTATAGTCTTCATCTTCCTTTGCACATGCTAATGATTTGACCTTGATTCATTAGGGAGGGTTTGGATGGACTCGAAAGGGCAATCACAGAAAATTATGCGGCTCTTCTCCACCACTGCTCAGACCTGTTCCTGGACCAGATTACGCCTGTCCTTATCGAAGTGAGGCACAGGGATATTACCGAAACCTGCCCAATCAGACACAAATAATTCAACAGATTTTTCTCCTGGTTCTCACTTTGATGCACCTAATGTGATCAATGCTGCTCAAACTTTTTGGATGACCAAGCCACCTACAGAGACTGATACTCTCAAAGCCATGGAGACTGGGACATCGTAAGGCGTGATAAGAAGCATGCTGAAGGATGCTGTGCTGATAAATCTAGATTTATCCACAACTATGAGATATATATCTACCTACTGTTCTGGATAGATGCAACATCCTTCAGAATGCAGTTGAAGATCATTCCAACATTTTTAACTGGTTTCTTAAAGATGGTGGAAATAGACATGTCTCTAAAGGAGAAGAAAAGCTTCTCAGCCATCTTCCCTCTCTTTAGCACCAGAGACTATAACTTGACTGGACTGAATGGCATCCATGACCAAGTAATAAGCCTCTTCAACCCTGAAGGACCCATCCCCATGGCACAGATGTACAGTAGCTGTAACTGTCCAGAAGTCCCCCACACTCCACTTCTGCTAATCTAACCAGGATGTTCATGGCTGGGGCAAAATAAATAATGTCTCCAACCGATGCCAGTCGAAAGATTTTTGCTAACCCTGTTTCCTTTCATGGTGACCTATAATATTCTTCTTTTATGGTAAATAATAGTTGAACTTGAAACTATGTCTCTGCTCCTTTAAAAAAAAATTATTTTACATGTGTGGGCTTCTTCAGGTTAAAGGTGTCCATGTGTTGGGTGTAATTCTTGGGGTAATTGCCCAGATGGTGCAGTTGGCTACTTTAGTTATCTGTGCCCAAGTTGGCTTGGCTATGGATGAAGGGTTTGTAAGGCAACAAAAAAGTACAAATCTGTATGTATTGCAAGATAGCAAATTGTTGAAATGAACAGGTAAACAAATCTACAGCAATGTCAGTACATGTATCCATTGACAAAGGTGAAATTTATTAATGGCTTTTTGAAAAACTATTTGTCTATTGCCTGTCTATTGTTTCTGCTGTATGTCAGCTGTATTCATTTCAACTCCAAGTGTGACGCTAGAGGGCACGCTAAAACACACAGCAGCTCATCAGTCCCCATTGTCACCTGCATGTTCACGTTCTCATTCTGATCCTGTCCGTCCCTTTCACCTTCATGCTTCCTGCCCTACTGCTCTCGTTCTCTCTCTCTCTCTCTCTCTCTCTCTCTCTCTGTTATCATTTAAGTAGCTGCTGTCTAGATGCTTAATGATGACATACAGTGTATGACAGTGCAGACATGGCCTAGCAAGCATGTGAGTGTCTGTTTGTGGGTAGTGTGAGTGGGTGAGCCTGTATGAGGGGCATACATTAATGTAAAAGGCGCAGAGCAAAAGGGGAAATGGATGTAAATAGAGCATGAGACCAAAAACAATATAAAGTGTGTGGTTCATGGACAATGTCTCACACCCCCATGATAGCATGCTTGTCAAACTAAAGCATGCCTTCAGCTATGGGATGATCTAATCATGCTGTACGCATACGCTCAGCTAAAGGCTGATCTAACCATGGTGGAAGTGCTGCAGGAAGTTCAATTCATCCACTGTGTGACTGGGCTTAAACAACACTGATGTGTACGAAATCCTAAGTCGTCTGTTTTGTGACTAAGGCGTTAAAGATGGAGGTTTGAGCATGCAATATATCATACACGTTTGCATTGTCCTCTGAACGGCAATATTCCTCAGATATGTTATATTTAAAGTATCTTAATTGTATTTATTGTATGTTCATGTACCATTTCTTTCAATGTAGTTACTACTTATGCACTGTTCTTCATGCGCACTGCTCTTTGTTTAACAGCTGTTACAAGGCAATTTAATAGATAGACAGAATAAGATACTATATCTGCATGTCTCTAAAAAAATCTATATATCTAGCTGGCTATCCATCCATCCATTTATGCATCCATCTATCCATCTATTCATTTATATATATTGCACCTTTATCGATGAGTAGATTGAAGAGCGAGGCATTGGTGAAAAAGAACAGGTAGGCGAACATCTGGCTCTGGATCTCGGCATGGACCTGATACTGCTGCATGAGATCAGCCGTGGTTTGAAAAACACACAGAGCCCGACGCACGGCCTCGGGCATGACACACACACTGCACGCACATGCACGTGCGCCCGCTGCCCGTCGGCATGCCTCTGATGACGACTCGCCTCCGAATGGGCTGCAGTCCAGCAGGGCTGGCAACACCACGTACAAGGACTGGAGAAAAAAATCACACAAACAAACGCACATGCACACAGACTGATGGTTTACAATCCAAGCAGCTTTGGGGACACAATACACATAGACACGTAGACAGTGGAGGAGGAGGAGAGAACAAGAAGTAATGGAGGGGGATAAGGAAGAAGATAAAAGTTTTTGTGTTCTCCGAGCTGTCTTTTAGCTAATTAGCTAACGTTAACCAGCTCACTACATCGGCTCTGTGTCTTTTTGGATTACTTTTACATGATCGTCAGGGTGACTTACAGCAGCTCAGGAACAATTTCCCTAACTCAATATTTAGTTTTTTTTCCCCCTTCCTTTCATTTTTACAAAAACAAAAAACAAAAACCCAAATGAACCAAAAAAAAAAAAAAAAACACATACTGCAGCTTTAAATGAAATACTATAGAAGCATCACCATGAATACACAGCACAGCAGTGGCACTGACATGGTACTGTAGTGCCATGGTAGTGTGTGTGGCGCTGGCACGAGTCTGGGGTTTTTAAACACTGTGTACTTAATGGTTTTTTTGTGCGTGTGCGGCAGGTCAAATATTCGAATATTATTAGAAAAATTTCTTTAAAAAAACTATACATTCCCACATGTCTAAGCATATAATATCAATCATTCATTTTATCTATTTGTTTTGGCTCATTTTCATGTTAGGTGGCAATAATTCTGGAGTTTAATGTATATACTGTAAATGGCCTAAATGCTGTGGACTCTTTTTATATGAGACCACCCTCTGAGTGTCAGGCTTGTGGAGACGGGAGTCGGGGTACAAGCGCGAGCCGTTAAACATTTAATGTGCAAGCACAAACATACACTGAAACACAAACCTTGACACAGACATTAACATGTAATCAAAGACAACACGGGACGGGAACAAGCGGGTATTTATACACATACTAATGAGACGAATGAGACACAGGTGGGATCATTTAAACAGACAAGACAGGAATCTACACGCACACACGAACACGAGGCGCGAGGGGCTCGTCACACGCGGTCACGTGCACCGCCGCACGAGGTCATGAAACGTTTAAAGAATTTTACAAGATTTAAGACATTTAGGCCAGTCTCTTAATATACTGTCACAGCAATTCAGATGAGTGCTTTAGCGGTTGTTTATGACAATACGCAAAAGGATACTTTGGCTAATTCACAAGCCATCAGGGATGCCACTACCTCTTGAATTATTGTCAACCGTGTAAGAATGGTATTTACTAGTTATATGATAAACATTCATACACACAGAATTAGCAGCAGCTACAGCACTCTTTTACCTTAGTGATGTAGTAGACACACTGCTGAAAGGTGTACATGATCACTTCCTCCAAAATAGTCATCACTTCTTCATTGGCTGATATTGTCGCTGAAAGGAGGGACTCTTTAGATCCAGCTGAAAGTGAAACTGAAAATTAATGGACCGAGTACCAAAAGCAGGGCCACACCACGGAAACCCTGCGTTATGTTTGGCCTCATATTCTCTGCCTTATATTCAGTTATTGGAACGGCAAGGAAAGCATATTTAGGAAGAATGGGAATATTAGGAACCCCAACACTTTATTAACATTGTGATTAGAATATAAAAAATCATGTAAAAGGAATAATATAATTCCTTTTACAGTATAATTCTGTGTGTGTGTGTGTGTTTAGTACCCTTGTTGTCCATCGTTTCAATATTCTGCATGTATGTAGGAGAGTTCTGCTGAATGAAGTACAGGATCTCAATGGCATTTGACATCCAAAAGAAAATGACCTGAAGGTCTGGCACAAGGTCAGAGATGCTGAGCAGTGACAGGGAGGCTGGATCCTGACTGTATCACACACACACACACACACACACACACACTTACTGTAAACATGATTACTGCATGGCGGAAACAATACCAAATGATATAATTAAGTTATGGTTAAATGGAGTTTTAAATAGAAATACATAACCTTCAATAGACACATATGGATACACACACACACACACACACACACACACACACACAAATGTACACACACTGCTACAAGGTGGAATATGATACTCACTGCTGAGTTTGCTTCTGTGCCAATTCCTTTGTCTTCTCCTGTGACACATGCACACACACACACACACACACTGCAATTAGTGTCATTAAAATTTGAATAGTTCTGAATAGCTTCACGTGGGATGTGAAATACACGTCAGCACAAACTCACTCTAATGTCCTCCCTCCTTGTATCATTCTTTTTCTGTTTTAATGTCCATCTCTTTCTTCTCTTTGGTTAATATTTAGGCTGAGCAGAACTGACCTTCTGTAATTGGATTTTAATAATTAATCAGTTAAGGGAGTGGGTTTGAAGCGGTCATTTAACGCTTCGGCATGGTTTCATAGGCATTCGGTCGATTTCCAAATTACATGACACCCCTCCTCCTACCCTTTTCATGCTGACTATCTGCAAAGGTAAATGTTAAGCCAATGGGGGACAAAGACGAGAGAGCGCGCAAAGCGCCTTGTTGACCTTCACAGAGGTCTCCTCCGAATGACTGCTCTTTCTTCTTAGAACAAATTTTATATTATAATTGCATTTAATTAAGTGAAATAATGCTCCTCTGTACATCTCTCTGTTTCATATCTGTTGATTAGCCTGTTCTATTAACGTCAAAAGCATTTTTAATTATGGCACATTTATTTATTTATTTATTATTTATATATAAAAAATAATATAGATATTTCCTCTTTGTGTACCTATTTGCTAGGTAGACATTGGAAAGTTCTAAATTTGTCATAATCTATGAACACATATTGTGTTTATTATCCTAATTATCAATCACAGATTTAGGTTTACTGGGGCTTTAATAATAAATACATTTATTTATTTATTTTTTTACAATTGAATTGCTATAAAACCAAAAGATATGATCCAAATCAATTGGAAATTCATTGCTAAGTAGTTTACAGAACATGACGGTGAAGGTTTTGACCAAAAGCAAAGAATGAAATGTCAACCACAGAAACTTTTCATTTCTTTGCCACAAAAATCCAAAATCACACACACGCAGAATTATGAGAGGAAGAGTCTTGCACCAACCCATGCAATGCTCTGAATCTTCTTTGCGATTTTGAGGAGCAGTTTCCCGAAGCTGCCAGGTGGGAACGAATTAGCTGAGTGTTTGATGCACAGGCAAAGCAGATAGGCTGGAGTCAGCTTGTGATCATCGCCACTCGGCTCGATTAGTGTAAGCACCCGGTTCACCAGCGCATCCTCTTGTGCTCGCTCAAACTCCAGCGCCAACTTTCTCTTCTTAGGCCCCTTTGCATTCTTTGAGCTTTGCCGAAACCCCACCTGCTCCCGTGGAGCGGCACCGCAAGTTGGACATGCCCCGCTCCCTTTTTCTCCAAGGGCACGGAGGCGGGTCAGAGTGTGGGCTGGGAGCGGCTTGGCGCTCAGTGGGTCTCTGTACAGGAAGATATAATGGGCGCCAAATGAGAGCAGGTCGCCATGACGCAGTGGAGTGGGGCGCTCGATACGGGTGAAGTTGATCAGCACGCTGCCGTGGCCGATCGGTTCCAGCAAAAGCCGATGGTCTGAGGAAGAGGAGGAAGAAGAAGAGGAGGAGGAGGAAGAGGAAGAGGAGCGTCGGCGGCGTATACGGCAATGGAGTGGGAGAATGTCGGGAGATGACAGACAGATGTTTGGCCGCGTGCTCGCCGTCTCCTGACCCACCGTGTGCTGTTCCTTGTTCAGCAGGTAGACCAGGCAGTCCTGTAGTCACAATAAATAAATAAATACTATGACAACACATATAATATGCACCAATTTTTTTAAACAAATCCATTACACACGAGTCTTCTGAAAATCAACAAAATCTCTGGTTCAGTGATCAGTGAAAATATAGTCGTTCCCTTGAGGTAAAGTTCTGTACATGTATAAAATCTATACATTCAGCATCATGATCGAGTGCAGCTAGTTAAAATGAATGGTGGGAGAAGCCGTGAATAAACAAGACTAGGCAAGCCGCTGAACTAGCTGCTGCGGTGATATGATCGGCATCAGACATTCGAGACCTTGTTCATATCACCGCAGCAACTAGTGAAGCCCTGATATGAAAATTGCTCACCGTTACTGATCACTTGCTGGTTGATTCCATAACTTTTGGCTTCACTTACATAAGGTTGCACCACACTTCCACACACACAAGGTCAATGTATTTGTATGACAGTTCCTCACTTCCCTCCGACTATCTGACAGGCTCATGAAAACAAACTCTTGGATTCTAATAAAAAATAAATATAAAAAAAACGGATAAAAGTTAAGGCTAGAAGAGAAAGCCCCCATTTTTAAAACTGAAAACTGCAGTGAAAATGTAAACTGATTACTGCATTTGGTATACGTTACATTACAGCTGTCAAACGTATTTAACGGTTGCTTTGGAATGTGTAACCCAACCGCAGCCCACGACATATTAGACAGACCGGCGTGTGGGCGGCGGAGGGGAGGAGAGCTAGGATCAGCGAGACGCAGGGGAATTCGTAGGCTGCATTGACCGTGATAATATGGTGATATTGGTGGAGGTGAATTCATGTGCTGACAGCCAATGTGTGTGTGCATATTTGGAGATATCAAGATGTGTGTGTTGGTTGTTAGTTCATTTGTTGAACGGCAGTTTAACGGAGGGAAGCCTAACGCCCTCAGCATTCAGTCATGACCGTTTTTTTAATTGCTATTGTAAATTCAAAATCTGATTACGCTCAGGAGGCAAGGTCACATCCTCTTTGATTGGTTGAGAGGCTATCACTCACCTGTCGATTGTAGCCTTGCAGGAGCAGCAGATGGGGGGACTGGTAAAGGGAGTGCTTGACTCCCCCGGCCTCCCGCTCTTTGCGCCCGTCTGAGCGTGCTCGGCCTGGCACGGGCAGGGTGGAGTAGCGCTTAGGCTCTTCCCCTGTTACGCCCACCATGTTGAGACTGGTCTCACTAAGGCTGCGGCAGAAGGACGAGCCGTGCTGCAGGGTCATTGCTCCTTTAGCGCGGTTCCGCTGAAGTTTCCGTGCCTGAGCATTTATATCTAACATGTACAGAGATAATCAGTTAGGAAACTATACTTCCTCAACAGATTAACTGATCTTTAACAGCCAACTCACTAATGTGGATAGGGTAAAACAGCTCAATCAAGCCAAAATGAGGGTCGCCTTACTGATTTCGGCTCATACCAGTTAGCCTTACTGATTTTTTGGATGATGCAGCCAAGATGCGAAAGTGCATGAACATACACTTAACATTCTCTATATACAAATGCAACACAGCAACAAGTTGTGCGGATACAAGACTGTGGTTTGCAGATGATGGCAATATAACAAATAAGGAACTCAAATAAAAAGAACTCAGTGCCATGAGTGAACGAGTCTAAACCTATCTGAACTTAAAATTAACACGACTTGAATCGTACAATACGCTTCCAGCTATCTTCAATATTTTGCCAAAATGACTGCCTTTCGTCCCTATTCCTATATTCCAAAAGTTGAACTGCATGAAGAAATTCTGTTATATAAAAGACCTTATATAAAAACCTGTACTCTGCATACGCTGCTAAATGTGTTTCATCAGTTGTTTTTTTGTTATAGGTTGATACACGTTTAAATGAAGAGACATATTTACAGTGTTACAGTCATTTAAATGTCAATTTGTCTTTGAGCAACCTAGTAAGACCCTGACAAGACATCTGAGTGCCCTGAGAGTTCCAATGTAAGATGCTGCCTGAATGAACCCCAAGCCTAAATGCACAGAAGAGAAACATGCGATGCGTATTTTCTGGGGGGAAAAAAAACAAGCATGAGGGTTAATGAATCATTCCCATGAAAGGCAGATAGGTCATTGCAGGTTTCAGAAATGCATTAACATATAAAAAAAATACAATGCTATACCGATGCTGCCAATATGCAATATAGGCCCCTATTTTTGTGCCCATGGCGCAAAATAAGACATATTTTTGGTATTTTCGTGACCATCGGCGCAGGTGGTAATCTGGAGAAGAGCGCTGCAGTCGTAAAAAAGGGGTGGGGCTACAATTAATATATAGTGCAGCACAGTGACATTTTCCTTTATAGATTTCCCGTCACGCTTTTTTAGTGGTAGAAATAACCGACTGGCTGACAGAACTTGCAACAAATTCATTTTCTTTATTTGTCTTATCTGTTACGACACAGCAAAAGTAAAAATCGCAGCAGGATGAATAAACTTGCATGATTACTCGCACAAGATGACATTAACAGTGTACATGAACAAAACTGGGTTGTAAAAAACGGTACAGGACTTTTAAGGCTTTGCTTGAAGTCAGGAAAATACAGCTAAGAGTGGGCAGTATGTTCCGCTGTCACTGATTCTGCAGAGAGGCCGGGGTTTATATGGGCTCTGAGTAATGGCGAGCTGGTGCTGGGGATCTGCGGGGTTTGTGATGAGAGACAGGTGTAGGTGATCAGAAGCTTGGCGATAGGGAAGGCGGGGACTGCAGTCCTGGCTCGCAGCTTCGTTTATGACAAACGCAAGGGCATTTTTGGACCTAGGTGGGCTGGAAAATACCACTGTGCCAGCAGATTTCGAATGTCACACCTCCTGTTGTTCCTTTCTGACAACGAGAGTGACAACTGGGAAACAAACAGGAAAGCGATTGGCTTTCCATACGGAAATGGAAATTAGCAATAGCAAATTACTCTTGCGCCGGAACAAAAATAGAGCCTATAAACGTTGTAATGTATAAAGTGACCCATGATATAAGGTATAGAGACATGTGGAATGGCGTGGTATGTGTGGTGTAAACACAATCTAGCTTGTATATAAAATTACATAGAAAAGCATAAAAGCATAAGGAAAATATAGAACTTAATGAATTGTAAGATAACATTGACATTATTAACATTATGATATGAACATGATCAACAAATTCAAGGCTGACATACAAAATTAAAGTGGTTCAAAAAGCATGAATGGTATGTTGACAGTTTAGTGATGTATTAGGCGTTAGGGTTGAGGTTGAAATTAAGGTTAGGGTAAGGTATTGAGGTTAAGGTAAGGGATTAGGGTTAAGGTTAAGGTA
>JAOUQW010000025.1:465356-481047 GCA_028565825.1 Olivaichthys viedmensis | reverse complement strand
TGGCAGTAACAGAAGGGTTTATGTAAGGAGACGAACAGAAGAGAGATCGATACCACAGTGGATCAAAACAACAGTGATTTTCAATGTGCTCTTAGACCTTTGGACCCCACTGTATGTGTGTATTAAGTTGTAAGCAGGAAACCAGGATATCCCAAAAACCATAATATTGGGTTGTATGTTCATTATATCGTTTCATACCATTCTAAACCTAATCTAGTTAGATCCTTTTTTTTTTTTTTAAACCACCCTTTGTTTGATCTAGCGTTCAATAAGATCGGCGGCTACGGCAACTTGGAGACCGTGTACCTCCAGGCCGTGCCGTCCAAGATCATCCCGAACATGACGTGCCACCTGCCGCGGCCTGATGCCATGCACCTCTTCCGAGATCCAGTGCATGGAGACCTGCCCTGGCCAGGAATGACACTCGGATTAACCATCCTCGCTACGTGGTACTGGTGCACTGATCAGGTAAATATACACCTTTCATCATGGAACATGAACATGTTGGGCAGAAATTTAACTGAACTCCAGTGACATCAGTGCATTTGTTTAAGCACGGTTGCTCTCTAGCTTACATAAATGCACCATTGCGTTTTTTAAGTAGGGTTAGCTCTTGTAACAAAGGGGAAGCTGAGTAAAGTGGCTAGTTAGCTAACTAACGCTAATTTGACTTTGGAAAAGGAAACCTTCTGGAAATCTATCAGAACAGTTCATAACAGAAAATGTTATCTTTGAGACAGACGTGCCTTTAAATTCGTCCAACATAAAGGAACTTTAGAAGACAGCCGTCCTTATGCTGCCTTCATCTCGGGAGCACAAATACTATGGGAAAAAAAATGCAAGCTGAAAAAGCTGCAATGTGAGATTCTGATGAAAGTTAGCAAGAGCAAGCTTTTCCGCTAAAAACAACCAGCTAAAACATTCCACTTCTCCCTTTAGACCTCACTCCAAATTCCCTCAGGCAAAACATACGAACTCGTGCTGCGTTCCAAGCAAGCAATTACATATTGTCGGCAACATGGCTGACCTCAAGAAAGTTAGCAATGACTGTATAAGGTAGCTTGTTAATTCGCTTACAGCGCACACCAGAGAACATCTACACAGCTAACATAACACTAGATAATGTTACAGATAGACTATCCTAGCTAGCTTACACGTTAGCAGTAACTACATGAGCAAACGGTTTGGGATGATGGCAAATTCCATAGAAATAACGTTATAACAAGCATAAAATAATTAGAAGAGCAGAAAAAAGTGATCGCATTCTTGGTGTGTGCGAGAAGCCATAGCCAATGTCTATTCTGATCTTCCCTGATAATGGACTCAACGATTTCTTTAACTGCGCCATTTCATTCAAATTAGACATTTTGTTTTGCTCTCTGCAATATTGTAACATGCCATCTAACTTTTGCACCAGCCTACGGATTGACAGACATGCCAGGATGCCTACAAGATGCCTCTATGTGCTATTGGTTAACACGCTCGGTCCGAATACAACTTCACTCTTCATTTTTAGAGCCTGGCACTGTCATCGGGTCTGGATACACATTTCCTCTCAAAGAATATAACTATATTCGTAGCCGTTGAAATGTAGAATGCAAAAAATATATAAAAAATTTTTTAAAAATTTAAATTTGACAAAGAGCAGAAAAGAAACACTTAGGAAAATGCTTTTATTCTTTTGCACCACGATCAAACTTTAAATACATTACCTCAGCATGTAAAGGACTCCAGGAAGCGCTTTAAGAGGAACACGTGTACCGTTAATGAATATTAACAAGCATATAAACACCTACAGCATTTCTGATCCCCTTTGAAAGAGAAAATCTGGTCCAGTACAATTGATACTATCAGTTTATGTGTGTTTCTTTAAGGCAGGTGTGTGCAATTGGTAGAATGAACAAAATAAGGTTACAACACTTTTATTTATTAAATAAATCTTTTTTTTTTTCTTATGGTACTTTTGTACTGGTTTCTAATATAACTTTCACCTCTTTCACCCACCATGTTCCCAAATCCATCACCAATTCACAGCAACCCCCATAACACGGTGTGTCCATTTGAGTTGCAAATGTCTTTCTTTTTTTTGACCCGTACACACTAAATTAGTTATTTAATGTGTATCTGCTACGAATTGCACTGTAAAGCTGCATTCACATTCAGCTGAGACCACCCCCAAGTGTCTCTTTCAAAGTGTCTCTTATAGGCCAACACCATCCATCTCTATGAGGTTCCCCCCCCAAAAAAATAAAGGTACTAGCCAAAACGTTTAGGCTAATGCATGAGAAGTCTAAAACGGTGGCTATTTGGATTTTCCTTTAATCCGTGTCCACCGTTTTTGAAAGCGAAATCCATAGAAACCTTACTAAAGGTGGATGGGAGAATAGAGACTGGGGACAACAACTCGCATCAGACGATTGGTCCAAGAAATTTAGTGGGCCCAATCATTTGGATCAGTAGTGCACTGCGTCATAACTCATTTGCATTAAAATTGAGAAAACCTCAATTTGATTTGTCGCCGGTGTCAGTTGTAAATTAGCGCAACGGTTACATACTCCAAATGCTTCCGATAAGTCCCGAAGTATTTTCAGTTAACTTTTCTTGTGCTCATGTGTGACCCTTTTGTCACCCATAACCCCTTGCGCCCTGTCCCTAAGGTTTTGGAAGCTGGCGAGTTTAGAAAAAGAAATTCCTAACGGCGTCTTCATCTCGTTCCTTCTCGGTGAAGGGGAGTGTGTATGAGAGACGCGATGAGTCGGCGATTGGTTGCTTTTGAGTCCTCTGGGGGAGCTTCTGCAGGGGGAGCGGCTGAGTCGGCTGGCATCAGTCTGCGTCGTGCTGAGTTTGCCCTGCCAGTATCGGTGCCCTCCGATTACGCGGGTGCTACTTTTTGGAGGGCGGTGGTACACTCCCGGTTTGGCGATCACCACTTTGGCTCGGTTGTAGGCTTCTCGTACTGGAGATATTTCAATTGGTTGATACACCTGTGAGGGAAGAGGGAAGGTGGTATAAATGTTTTGCAGTTCGATCGTAGCCCAGTGCAAACGCAAGTTGCCGCTATGAGTTTACAAACTACTAAAAAGTTAAACACTTGCACCAAAGAACATATTTTCAACATAGTTTTAAGTTACAACTGAAACTGACACATTAGAAGGTTTAACGTCCACGTAAAAAAAAAAAATAAATAAAAATAAATAAAAAATTCACGTCATCCCCATCTTTCTCTGTAAATTTCTCACAAGACATGGCCAACATTGAAAGACCTGCGATTTTCTGTGATTATTTTCCTAATTAACATCTAGTCAGGGCATTCTAACAAATAAAACACCATCGTGTCCCACTATTCCACTCAATTCCTGTCCAAACACTAACACTTTACTATATTGCCTATCAAATTAAGTAAAGTTTGCATAAGTACGTCTAATTTTCTCAGTGTATGCGCTCAGAGACAAATCACAAACACATTTAAAATTAGAATAAAATAAAAAAATCATTAAGACCGACCAGTGTCATCAGTTAATTGAGAAACGATTGAGAAATGCCTACAAGACTGAGAAACTTTTGTTCTCCAGAGACCTGACCCAAACTTCTCCTCAGAGCAGATTACGATTTGCTAAGCGTGGTAACCAAGGAAAAACAGAGAGGGGGCAGGGCTTATGGCACCTTCAGTTAAATAAGTAGCGTTTTTAAGTTACCGAGTGATTGAGGCTAAACAAATGCATCCCATGCCTATTTTAATGCAAACTGAAGTACTGGGATGTCTGTTAACCGTCCAGTGTTGCTAAATGTTCGGTATGTTTTAGCAGGAACAGCTCAACTTCACTACAACAAACTCAACACACAAAAACTGTTAACAAGAGTTCCATGTGTGTACAGATTTGGACAACTTTTGCTAAATGTTGGCATCAGTGCAAATTCTTAACGTTTACGTGCAACATGTAAGATGAGGTCTATTGTAATTGTGGGCCGGGGAATAATCCTGATCAATATTGAAACTCTTTAGGTGATCGTGCAGAGGTCTCTTTCGGCAAAAAACCTAAGCCACGCTAAAGGAGCGTCCATCTTCGCCAGCTACCTGAAAATGCTTCCGATGATCTTCATCATCCTACCTGGCATGATCAGCAGGGCGCTTTACCCAGGTACTACGCATCACGGATTGCACCAGAAAGGATAATGGCATGCCTGGATGTTCTCAAATACGTAGCACTATTCAACTTGATTCACTCTATAGCTCCTTATTTTCACCAGTATAATCACATAATGAATTATGTTTAGGTGACGAATTATATGGAACCACAAAATGCAAATATTTTAACAAATGGAAAGCTATGAACTTTATTTCTAATGCATTAATAATAATGGATTGTTGAGTAATATTACTACTTCACATAAATACAGTGCATATTTAAGGTATTTTGACCATAGGCAACACTTACAGTTGCTGATAGTTGCTGTCTCCAAGTGATTGGTATATAAAAAAGAAAGGTTTTTTAATGCTCAACACTGTACAGTTTTGTAAAGTTCACGTACAAACATCTGTCTGCAAAGGACAAAGATGAAAGTAAGCACTGTTCTCATGCAAAGGGAGGAAGAAAGTGGACAAGAGCCACAGTAAAAAAAAATAAAAAATAAATACGGCAATTAATTCTTGGCATTGTAAATCCTGCCATCTCAAAAACAATTATTTGATGCGATATCTGCACAAACAGGCTCTTTGGAAAGACGTCATGGAAAGTATCCAACAAAAAGCAAGTGTTACTTTCACAGAAACCAGATGTTATGGTAAGATGAAACAAAAACGGATCGAACCTTTTCGTTCGAAGTCCGTCCCTTTGGTTAAATTTAGCTAGCTTGTTAAACATAACCTCAGAAGTAACTTGCTTGCTACCGTTAATTCCCTAGCTCACCATGAGATCCAAAGTACTCCCACATCACCCCATTGCTGCCAAGCTGCCTTCAAAGCCAAAACTGGACCGGCCCCCACCTACCCTCATCAAACCCTGCTCCACACCATGTTCTCTTTTGAGTCACAAGCAAGGCTCAAGTGGAATGAATTTCCCCTGGCTGTCCAAAAATGGCTGAATTGCTGGCTGTCTTCAAACAAACACTGAACCCACCTCTTGACTAATTTGAAGAAAGAAAAAAGAAAAAACGAACTAATGTAAAATTTCTAAAGTAAAACTCCTATTCTAACTCCTCACGAACAGGGTTTTAAGCTTAATGGTATTCTTAGACGCTGGCCTATGTGTACTAGCGTGAGGATATGGCTTTTGATTGAGACTACAAAGCACTTCTGTAAGTCGCTCTGGGTAAATGCATCTGCCAAATGCTGTAAATGTGAATTATACATCTAGTTAAAATTAAACAGCAGTCGTTTTTCAACCCACAGTGATTTACTGCTGAAGGTCACATAAGGTAGTGCATGTTACTAGGCTGCACTGAACACTTATAGTATAGCAACTCCATATAGTGTTAACTTTACATTCATTTTATGTTATCTATTCATTAGTTATTCTATTCACTCAGTCGGCGCAGATGTTTAAACTGTCCGTTTTGAACTCCTAAAAAGTTCTCACAGCATGTTTGGGCCTGCTGGAACGCACTCCCGGCACACCCTGGTACATTTCCTAGCATACACGCACACATGGCCTATAAACATACCTCTATTACCCGCATGTATTTGGGACACACCCAAGTTTATAGAGGCTGGCTGAAAAGATAACATACCTTGTGTGATAAAAATCACTTTCCCATTTATACAAACAAACACACACACACACACTTTCCCCTACCTTTCCTGTGTATCTGCTGTGTACGTTCAGCAGGTTCCTGTCTGCAGGGTCCAGCTCTGCGCCATTATCGGGCCTCAGATCCAGCATGGACTGCGAGAATCGCGCCATGACATTCAGCGAGCCGTGCTCTCTGAGGCGGCCCGAGCCACTGGTCCTGCCATTAGTGAGCCGGCTGTCGTCTGGGTCGCTGCACTCGTAATACTCGTCTGACGCCGTTGAGCCCTCATCTTTGTCCGGCGCTGAATGGGCCAATTCGGGGCTCATGGTACTGTCCGTATTATTGTCTTGAGTTTTTCCCTCACTAATATGGCCTGAATCTGGGTTGGCAGGTGCTGAATTGGGCGCCTCACACAATTCTCTGTACTCCTCAGAACTGGAAGTCTTGCAAGGTTTCGTTTCGGTCCTCCTGACCAAACTGACTTGCCCATTTTCTGCACCGTTGCTTGCGGTCATCACCAGCTGTAGGGTGCGTGGCTTTGGCACGGGCGGTCCTGGAGGAGGATGCCCATCTGTCTGAGTTTCCTCTTGAAGAGGCGGAGTTGGTTTAGGAAGGGGAACAGAGTTGGTATTGATGCCAGGGTTCACAGTGTGTGTGGGCACAGGTGGTGCTGCAGTTGGCGACTTGTTTTCCGAGTTGGTCTCCAATGGAACCTTCGCTTCATGCTTTACCATTGGTTCAACCTGGGCATCTGGTGGGTTCGTTTTGGGGGGGTAGGTAGATCTAACACGGGGACTCGCCTTTTCAGGCAGTGGCTCCTCGGGTGGAGCATTAAAAGGGTCCTTGAACCGAATGGCCTGTGATGTTTCGAACAACTGCGAGCGCATCAAGTGAAACTGCAGTGGCTTGCTCGTGTCCCGAATGTTAATAAAGCCAATGACGTCGCTAGGTGGGTCCGGCTCTGGCCACGTGGGCAGGTAGGAAATGAGCTCTGCTTTCTGCAATCCCACGAGTCCTGGGTGCTTGGGCGGTTCCTCGATTACCTTGCGCTGGCGCTTGACTGGCTGAGGCAAGGGATTCTGAGAGCTGCTGTTCTTGGGGCTCGCCTTGTCCGAGGAGGTTCGGCTCGCCGTGTCCACCAGGGCGTATTTGGGGTTGATGAGTTTCCTGGCATCAGCAGCTGATGGGACAGAAGCGGGTGCAGGGACAGGGACAGGGTCCGGCTCTGGTAGGTCAGCCAGACGGATCTTGGATAGGTTAACGCCATGGGAGGTCAAGTAGAGCTCACAGAACTGCTTGTCGAAGGTCTCCACTGCCTGTCCGGTAAGGACCGTGATGATGTTGCGATCTAAACGGGAAGCCGTCCACGTAAAACTGAAACGCACAATGTCGAACAACTTCTTAAGTCAAGACAAGAAGTAGTAATTATTGTAAAAAGTCAAACATTTTATATGAACTGCAAAAAATCTTCACTATATAAAAAGCAAACCGTTCAAGCATGATCAAGACAACAATATTAAAAAAAAACAGATTTAGCTTGTTTTAGAGACTGACTGGCTGGAAGACTATTTTATTTGTACATCATTAACCAACAACTGAAATCAGCAACAACCGGAGGAGCCACTGTCTGGAAAGACGAGCCCTCCTGTTAGAGCTACCCACACCCCCAAAACGAACGCACTGTAATGTAGCCAATTTAAAGGAATTCCACAGGCTAATTTGTACGTGATAAGGAATATCTATTATTTAAGTTGTTGCTTACTTCACCAACATCATTGGTGTCCACAGAATTGCAAGTAAGCCAAGAAATGTGTCGTCTGTAATCATGTTGCCGTAAAATCTACTCGTTTCCCTGAAAGACATATATGCCCTACACATGCATTACTTTTATTCGGACGGTGGCTTTAAAATCGTTTTACCACATGACATCTGTTTATAGCTAACTCGCACGGGATCTTTGTTTAACTATAGGATGGATGGGAGTGCCGACTTGTGCTTTGTCGTCGCATCAAAAAAGTTAGATGCGTCATACAAAGCTTTCTCTGCTCACAAAAACGAAACGCAAGGTAATTTGCCCCAGAATTATTACTTCTCAGACCTCAGACACTGCCGATTTGTACTAGATTAAGGTGGGTTATCACTTAATTATAGTACCTTGGCATGTAAAATGTACTTTTGATAGGCTATTACAGTAAGAAAAAGAAAAAAAAAACATAAGATGCATATTGAAGTGCAAACAAAGAGCAGGGGGCAGGGCTTTGTTCATTGCCTGCAAGGCTTCTTCTTATGGAGATACTCTGGAAGATAAATTTTATTTTGACACGACGAGACATAAAATGATTCGTTAAATCGTGTAGCAGCATGCTCCGAGTCATAAATGCATAAATGCAACACAAAATGCGTGCATGTTAACAGGTCTGCGTTCTATTCTCCGTTGCACACAAACAAACCTGTATGATCCGGACACGGCGCGGTCTCCATCCACGAACATGAACTTCTGACTCAGCGAGCCTTGCAGTTTCTTTGCCGAGCGCGTGTGGAACTCGGAGCCCCCGCTGCAGCGTACCCGCAGATACTGCGCACAACAGTAGACAAAACAAAGCATGCTTACTGGACTGACACGGATACTTTAAGCCCTTGTGTTCCAACTGCAGTGTGACGCCAACGTTATCACCCATCTCTGTGCACAATCTCTACGTCTACATCTAAGGCTTTTTAAAAAATAAATAAAGGCCTCAAAATATACATTCTTGGACATTTATTTTTAAAAACATTACACTATAAAGTCAATTCAACATTTACACAGTGAAGACGCCTCAAATCGCAGACATGCAAGTGGCCTCTAGTCTGTGTCTTCAAGTTTGCATACACACACACACGCACGCGCGCACTCGCACACACACACGCACACATCATCCTTGCCCTCTATAGAGCCCACAGAATTTTGTGCATTAAGCAGATGCAATGAAAGATACTTGTATCAAATGGATTTGTCCTTTTGTGAGAAAGTCAGTCATTCAGGTCAAGTCTGAATCATGACTGAGGTTAAACATAATTGCCATAAACGATATTTAAGATGTTGGTCTTGTAAATAGTTTGGAGGCCTTTTGTTTTATTGCCGTTACCTCTCACCGCACAGGAATGACTAGCATGTTCAGAATGTTTCTCACAAAGAAAGAAATAGTCGTGCACACACCTAAAAACACAACGCCATACAGACAATGGATCTCATGTTGCGCCAAGGAACCGGGTGCGTGGGTGTGTGATGGTGCGTATGGCTCACCTTTAGGTGTCCGCCGTGCATGCACGCCCTCTCACACATGTGCAGGAAGTCCTGGATGGACGCTTGCTCGATGATGATGTACACGGCCACCCTCCTCTTATAGCTGGCGTCCAGAAGGTCCTTGAAAATGTCCACGTCTGTGAAAACGTCCATTACTATGCCGATGACCTGAAGGAAAAAAACAAAACAAAACGCAAACACAGATTGTAATGTTTCATAAACACGCAACGGCAAATTTTCGCATATTAGCATCTTATGATGAGCCTGGACAGTATAAAAATCACAGAGAATTCCAAGAACCAATAATACCAGCTGATTTTATATATATAAAAAATGATAACATAAAAAAGTACTTTAGCGTTACTTTAAAACAAGGCAATAACAAACTCGTACAACTCGAACAAAAGCCAATAAAAAAAGTCGATTATCTGACGCAGTATGACGTTTTGTTATTATACTCGTGATAAATTATGTGACAATATGCTTTTTACATCGGGTATCGTAAGTAGTAGGATTATGTCACGAGTATATCGCTGGTATCGTAAGTAGTAAGTATCGCAACCCTGATGAACTGCTTGTTTCATGGAAGTCATTTTGAGTAATCGTAGAGAGGCTATTAACAAGCCATTGGGTCGCTTTGTCAAGTTAAGACTGCTATTTAGTTTACAGTAAACGGCGAATAGGTTTGTCTGCTCCAAACCTCTAAATAAATAAATAATAAAAATAATAATAATAATACGCATCATGTATCGTGAAAAGGTGTTCAGGTATCATGATATTATCAATTCTGGCATATCGCCCACTCCGAGGACTGACTGGAGCAATTGTCTAATCATTTTTTGTAAGTGATTATTTGCTCGTTATTCAAAATAGCATTATATTAAAATCGATGCGATTTTCCTATAGAACATTCAAAAAGGTGCTTTTTCTGTGACATGGAACCTTAATATTGGCCGATTTGATCAGCCAGTCAATATATGGGTTAACAGGCTACTTTCCAGAAAGCATTTTCACACACCGAAATGGCTTAAAGCAGCAACTGTGATCACTTGTATATAATCTAACACAATTATCAAAGCAGTAATCTGTTATTCTCTTTCCCATGTTTGCTTTACCTCCCTCTTTAAGTAGCTGTAACATAACAATGCAGATAGGCAAATACTTTGTAATGCACACCCACTTTCACTCACCCACACTTAAGGCAAAACGCACACTAGCATTCCCCAGGCATACACACACACACACACCCTTAAACCCAGTTTTTCCTCAAAGATCTCCCTGTTTTAAATGGCATGTCTCGCAACGAGAGTCCGAAATGACTCAAGCTTTTATGAGCCAGTGAAAGAGGCCTTGTGTGTGTGTGTGCGCGCTTGTACGAGCGAGGCCTCGTGTTTGCATGTGCAAATGCAAAGGCACCGACAGCATGTTTTAACACGCTGCTGTGTTGAGTCAGACGGTCTTGCACCTTTGTCAATAACGATGGACTGAAGCGGTTGAAAAGAAACGAGAACAGAAACAGCTGATTCATTCTGATTAACTCTGGATGGAATGTTAGATTTTATCAACAACAACAACAACAAAAAAGCCAATCAGCACTTCCGCAGTAACAATAGGGAGGGGTTAAGCAATCCGGGTTAGTCTCTGTATGTGCGTGTTACATAAAATAGGAGAAGGGGTCCCAAGAGGGTCTTCAAAAAGAGCCAAACCCTTTGATGTCTCGCTCAACAGCACGAGCACATTCGAACCTGTTCATTCTCCCTTCAGTGCGGTCGGGAGTCAAAATACTCAAAAGGGGAAATCCCAGACCGACCACACCAGCATCTCAAGGGCTGGGTCCCAAATTGCATAACTACCCTACAAAATAGCATGGCGAAATAGTTCACTACCGAAAGGCAGCACATACTAAATACTAATTTGTCACCATATCTAACGCAGCGGTATGCAGCTTTGGACGTAGCCCAGCGCTGCGGGCAAAACCTAAATTCTTCACAATTATTTGTAACAGGAAAATGTACAAATCCCTCACTAACTTGAGGCATGTCATTTTAGGGCGTGTGGAATATTTCAGACCTGCTACAATGTAGAGGTGGGTGATATGACAAAAAAAATAAAAATAATAATAATAAAAAATAAAAAATAAAATAATAATAATAATATCACACCAGGGAACTTGAAGGCATTTTTACAATACACGACATGTTGCTGTGAGCGACGACAAAGTCAGTCGGCGTTATAAAAGTATCATCTAAACACAATATTCCCAGAAAAAAACGAAACAAAACATGCGCCATAATGTCTTGCTTTATCGACATCATATCAAAAATTCACCTTAATGCAAAACACCGGTTTATGGGATTTAACACATTCCGATAATTTTCCAACATAAACAAAAGTATAGTAAGCACATGCTTTGTTGAAAACCGCTTCACCCGCGTCCACCATCTTCCAGTCATTAAAGTTGACTGACCGCCTCATAAACTACTAAAGTCCTGCTTATGATGTTTAAAGCTCTAAACGGTTTTAGCTCCGGCGTATCTTGCTGATCTTCTGAAGCAGTACAGCCCATCCCGAGCGCTTCACTCAGCTGAGGCAGGTCTACTGTTAATCCCGAGCATCACTCACAGCTCAGCCGGTGGAACATGTTTTTCCTACATCGCCCCTAAACTCTGGAACAGTGCTCCAGAGAACGTTAGGAACGCTCTAGAACTCTATAGGTGTTTTTAAATTAAGATTAAAAATACATACTTGTTTAATTTAGTTTATTCATAGCTCTTGTGTCTTTTATCTTGTTAAATAGACCTTACATAGCACAATACACTTTATAGCACTAATAATATATATATAGTTATAGGTCCGAAAAAAACGTAACCACCAGAATTATGAAATCCCACAATACACCAGAACTAATGTCAACTAGCAGGTACCTATATAGTGAATACAGTGCGATGATGGTGTGACGTTTGCGATGGTGTCTACGCTACTTATTGTAACATTTATGTTCTCCTGTGTAAGCAAAAATCGAGTATGGTTCCTGGCTCTTCAGATTTTGACCAGATAGTAGGCTAGTGCTCGGTCTGGGAACTTTTCGTCTACTGTTTGATGAATACTACTGTTTGGCGTACGCTAATCTTTTTTGGTTGCTTTGGGTTACCCCAAAAGTGGCTGATCAGCCAAAGACATGTTTCGTGTCTGAAGATTGCTTCTTTGGTTTTTGCACTGGAGCTGCTAGGAGCCTAACGTAGCGAACAGGTAAGAGACGCTTATAACTACGTAGTTTAGCATCGTGCAAAATGCAGCTCAGTTTCTCAAACAGACTTGCTTGTGTGGTTTCTGACGCTGTATAACGCACTTATTTATTCAAATGGACAGAGCTTTTAAAAAAATAATAATAATAAATAAAAAAAACTGTGGTAGCGGCGATTTTGAAGTCGGAATTCTATTCTCCCTCAGGGCATAGTTTGGTTTCACGAGGCGTAAGCGTCAGACTCAAGTAGGAGGTGTGGCCCAAAAGTTTGCAGGCAGAGGTGTGAGATTCGGCTGATAACATAGCTACAATTTAATTTGTTGGTTTAATTGACTTAATACGGAGTCATTCTATTTTATTACACTGTTAAATGTACAAATAGTGTTACGAAGCCAAACGGTGTCTTGCGAGTGTGTAACGATTTAGGCATGCAGTGCACCTGAGGCTAAACTGGTAGCTATAAACGTGCCTTATTTGTTAGCAACGTTATCCTCATAAATCAAATAAAACACTAAAAAAAATTTAAAAAAAGACTTTTGGACTGTGCATTTCATTTTTGGCCGACCTATTCCCTTTAGAAAGTGTGAATTTGCCTTGCTTTCGCATTTGCATGCTCGATCTATGCAATGTGCGTCGTTGGGCTGCAACCGCAGGCCCGTGTTCTCAACGTGGGTTCCGCTGCCCTCCCCAGGGGTCGTTGAAGCATAGCCGGGGGGGAAATCCATCGACATTACAGTGGCTCACGCTCATGAGCCGACCGCCAACTACAGTTGTAATAAAACGTGCCGTTGACATGGCACAACGTGGACTCCTTTTAACACAGCGGAACTGGTTCGGGTTCTCTCTAATAAAGGTACGCGTTTGCCTAACATTTCAACAGGCGGATCACAATCCTGAAAAGGAAAAAGTTAACCTGGGCCGCAACCATAAGCGGTTCCGTGGAAACGATGGGTTTTTGGGTTGGTTTTTATTGCATACCCTGTCTGCAAAACAAAACAAAAAACAAAAACAAACAAAACAAACAAAACAAAAACAAACAAACAAAAAACAAACAAAACAAAAAAAAAAAAACCAAACAAAAACAAAACAAACAAACAAACAAAAACAAAACAAAAAAAAACAAAACACAAAAACAAACAAAACAAACAAACAAAAACAAACAAACAAACCACAAAACAAACAAAAACAAAACAAAAACAAAAAAACAAACAAAACCAAACAAACAAAAAACAAACAACAAAACAAACAAAAACAAACAAACAAAAACAAACAAAACCAAACAAACAAAAACAAACAAACAAACAAACAAAAACAAACAAACAAAACCAAACAAAACAAAAACAAACTAACAAAAACAAACAAAAAACAAAAAACAAAAACAAAAACACAAAAACAGTTTGAGAAGCGTGATCTCGTCTTTGCATCTCTGCACTCGTCGCCTTGGGACGTGGGCTGCGACAGCCGCCTGCTCGCTCACCTTCTGCGCCTGCGCGATGGTCTTCCTCACCACCTCCTTGATGTGCGTGTGGCCGTCCATGGGCGGCTGCGTGTACACGTTGACGCGCGTGACCCCGCGGTACGAGCTACAATCCGGCCAGCCCAGGTCCAAATCCGGCATGGAAACGTCGGAGCGGTCGGGCCAGTACTGCAGCGACAGGGCGCGCTCCTCGCTGTCCGCCGCGCCCGGCTGGAGCTGCTCGGCACCGGGCCGGTAGTCTTCCGCGCAGCGGCGGAGGCGCTCGAGCTCGGCCTCGGACAGGAAAGGCCGCAGCTCGCGCGCTTTGAGGTACGCGTGGAAGGCCTCGCGGCCGCCGGAGATCAGCTCCTCGAGCGCGAGCCGCCGGTCCTCGCTGTAGAAGAACTCGGGCTTGGACTCGCTCACGCGCCAGTTCACGTGGTTATCGTCCAGGCACTGGATTTGGGACAGCGCCATTGTTGACGGCAAAAGAATAAAATAATTATAATAAAGAAATAATAAATCTTCAAACACAAACGAAACCAAAAACGCAGCTCGTGCCGAGCTCCTCCACTCCAAAACGCGCTCGCGGAGGAAGAAGAAACCAAAAAAAAAACCCCGACCGAGTTGTTAGAAGTTTAGTGTCGGAGAAAGGGTGACGTGGACGTGCGCGCTCCCCGGCGTCGGTGGTCGGTGGTCGTCATCATCATCATCATCATCATCATGATGATGATGGAAAGGTCCAGGTGCGCGTCCGTCGTGCGTCCATGGCGTCTCGCGCTCGTCAGGTGAAGAGAGACAGACAGAGAGAGACAGACAGACAGAGAGAGAGAGAACCCGAGCACAAAAGCGCCGCGAGCGTCTCCAGAGCCCGAACCTCCTCCCACAC
Source organism: Olivaichthys viedmensis (assembly GCA_028565825.1). Taxonomy (NCBI): domain Eukaryota; kingdom Metazoa; phylum Chordata; class Actinopteri; order Siluriformes; family Diplomystidae; genus Olivaichthys; species Olivaichthys viedmensis. Next base: position 466,445 of record JAOUQW010000025.1, on the reverse strand, counting down.
GTGACCGGCTCTCCCCGCGCGCGCGCCTGCGCCTGCACCCGGTACACCAGCGGGCTGGTTTAATAAAGTTCACACACAAACACTTTCCGAACTGGACCACGCAGCAAGATGGAGGAAAGGGGGGAAAAAGGGGGTAAAAAGGGTAAAGAAGAGTCGCGAGCGGTTCGCCTTGTGCGCCAGCGCTGCGCGCGCGCGAGAGGAAGGTGGAGGCCGCGTCCCAAACGGACTCGCGCAGGGCGCAGCAGACGCTTTGTAACGCCGACAGAGGAAGCAGGAACCCGGTCTGACATGCGCATTGTTCCCCCTTTCCCAGTCAACGTGATGACGCGGCGGAGAATGTTGGCGCGCGCGCGCGGGAGCAGCGCCTGGAACCCAAAGGAACCCATAAAAAAAAAAAAAAAAAAAAGGCCAAGCCTGCGATCTTCTGCGCTGACTCGCATAGCTGCAGATATCCACAAACAATGCATGCTCTGTGCACACTCTAGGCCTTTTTAAAGATCATGTAATAAGTAATAGACGTATGAAAGAAAAGGAAAAAAAAGGGCAACTCGCTGTCAAACCAAAATGTGTGCGTTTCAAAAATTATTGTATTTTATTTTTTTTTAATTTTTTTTTTAAGACACACCCTAGCAACTAATGACAGTAGTTGTGTCCCTATTTATTTATTTATTTCGTTGTTTTTTCCTTTATTTATTTGATTTTTTTTATTTATTTATTATTATTATTATCATTATTATTGTTGTTTGTATATTGAATATTAAAAAAATAAATAAATATCTATACACACTCACCGAGCACTTTATTAGGAACCTGTACACCTTCTCATTCATGCAGTTATCTAAATCTGCCGATCATGTGACAGCAGATCAATGTATAAAATCATGCAGATACGAGCAGCAGCTTCAGGTAATGTTCACATCAACCATCAGAATGGGGAGAAAATGTGATTTCAGTGATTTTGAGCGTGGCATGATTGTTGGTGCAGACGAGCTGGTTTGAGTATTTCTAAAACTGCTGATCTCCTTGGATTTTCACACACAACAGTCTCTAGAGTTTACTCAGAATGGTACAATAAAGAAAAAACATCCA
>JAOUQW010000025.1:447699-458750 GCA_028565825.1 Olivaichthys viedmensis | reverse complement strand
AGATTGATACCACAGTGGATCAAAACAACAGTGAAACATGCTGCTGGATTTTCAATGTGCTCTCACACTTTTGGACTCCACTGTATGTGGATCAGCGCTGTATTTCACCAATTTGCACAGATAAAGAAAAAAGGCACTTTGCAGTTTTAACAGAAATCAGAAATTTAACAGAAATCAGAAGAACTGCTATTTCAGCACCTGGTGTCACCCCCTTTACAAAAAATATTTTATGCAAGCATTTAAACACAATAGCACTATGGTTTACAGGTGGTATAAGGTTGTCCTGGTTTTAAGGCTTTGTCTTATGCCAAAAATCACAAGCATAACGTTTACCTTTCATTTTGTCTACTGTTCTAGGACTTTTTTTAAATTATTATTATTTTTACATATGACTTCAGTCATGAATTTATATTTTTTATAGGGATGATTCCTTTTTCATCCTGTTCTCTTCTATGGGTGTGCAATCTCTTTCTGATTGCTGACTTAAACTGAGTGTGTTAACACTCCTTAGAAAAAAAGTCTATCTAGCACCCTAAAGACTTCTTCTAATTATCCTTTTTGGGGGAACCCTTAAAGTTTCCATGTAGGGTTTCCTCCTTCAGTGAAGGTTCCAAGTAGGACCTTTTTAGAAATCTAAGAACCCTTAACTATTCAAAAGAACCCTTACAGATGCCTGTAAGTCCTGTGGAGTAAATACAATTCTTCTGATTTTAGAATTGGGCAGGAAATTACACTTGATGGATACTCCAGTTGTTGTTTGTCAATTTTACTTTGAACTTGCGTTATAACTCCACACAAGTGTCAAATTCTTTTTGAGGGTCTCTGTAAACTCCATTAATCCTAATGTGTTACAGTTCACCTGTACAGCTCAGAACAGAATGGAACAATTTTCACAGCTCTTGTTCTGGTGCAACTGATGTAACTTATAATGAGTTTAGGTTGTACTTGCTTTTATACCCCATGGACGTACAATAAATATAAAATAATATTAAAAAAAAATATATATATATATTTATTAATCACTGTACCACACACTTTAATGCCATTAAACAAATTGATTATGATTTTATATGTAAAGCACTTTTGAGATTTTGAACTCCAAATATAAAGCGCTGTATAAATAAATGCATATTATATTATTATGATGATGATTATTTTCTACTCATTTTGCCCAGATGACTTTAAAACAGTTACTCTGTTTTAGTGGTAATGGTGAGTCCTATGTATTGCACACTATATCATAAATCAGAACCTGTGTGCACTACATGTATTCGTTTTATATCATATTTAGAATGTTTCAGACAAGTGTTTCATTTAAATTTTATTTTGTTTTGCATTAATACTTAAATTCAATTGTAACTAGATCTTATTTATGTGTGTTGCTTGGTAATGTGCAGCACAAGAGATAACGGTGTGATTTTAAAAGAAAGGTTGTCTCACTCCTACAGGCAGAGGAATTACACAGTACTGAAGCGGTGCCCAGTGTGTACACTACAATGGCATAGGACATCTACTGAATCAGACAAGCATTAACACCACTTCTGTAAATATACAAGTATCTTTTTTGGAATATACAAAATGCATATTTCGAAAATACTGTGAACTGATCTAGAGATTATGCAGAACAGAACTGTCATAACACCATCAGTGCCATAAAATGAAGAAACATGGATGTTATTTTATTTACATTTTTTGTGACTGTTTTGTGTTTCTTTTTTAAAGTACTGTATTTCAGAAAGTGGTGGGCAAATGAGGCTTAACAAAGCTGCTATCTTTTCAATTAGCTTACATGTCACACACCTCACACTTAAACCTCTGGCCAGACTTTGCCCAACGACTTTGTTTCTTCATATCACGTAAAATATTAGAACTCCAGTAGTTTGGGGTTTTATTTTAAGCAAAATAGCTTTCGATTTTTAAAGTATAATTTTACATATACAGTAATTCCCAAATGACTACACTGCCTTAGCTGGTTACCCCTCGAAGAATTACATAGATTAGAATTTTATATGATGTTGCAAATGATGTTGAAACACAATTCTTTGTATTTAAAAAAAAAAAAAAAAAAGCAACTTGCGCTTTGCAATTTTACAACGGTACGCTTAGATTCCTGTGCAGTTCTTTTACTCGCCTCATTTTAAATCCTTGTGGAATTCAACAGCACCTTTCCACTTGCTAAAGTTTTTTTAATTAGTGGATTAACCGTATAAAACAGAAATATCAAATGACATAGGGAACCGCCAAGATGGCAGTGCACTCAAGACAATATGGGAGATAAATGGAAGAATCCAATGCTACTATAATGGTTAATACACTGAGCTGGTTTAAAACCTGCTTTTTATAAAACCTTAAGTAAAATTAAATGAGTAAAAAATGTTTAAGCAGTTACCTCTAAGCACATGTCTCTTTAAACAGTGTCAGTTATTTGTTGTGATGGCAGGTGTTACTACTAAATGAATATAAGCTTGTTAATACATACTTTGTTTTCAGTAATTGTGATCTCTGGAGGGATTTATTCACCGAGATGCTGGCTTAGTAATCAGTAGAAACAGTATGGCAATGTACTTTAACAGATGTTTAAAGCGGTTTGGCTAACTCCTTTAATAACTTCATATTCTACCAACACTCTTTCGGTTTATTGTCTGCATTGTCTGCACTCACCCACTTTTTTGAGCACGGCAATTGTTAAATACCTTTTTAATTCCACTACCTGGTGAACCGGTTTAATATTCACTGAAATACTGTATGTCCAGCGTTTTTAACTGGTTTGTTACATTTTGCATGGTGCAAAGCAAAATAAAGATATTCTATTGTATTGTATTACATTGTATCTGCATGGGGTCATGTTTTTTCACTTTGCACACGGGACATGTCATTTTTAATGTGTATGCACCTTACATATGATCTTGAAAGCCACAAGCTTTGCTTTTACCGGTCACACTTTCTCAAAGAATTACAGTTGGAGGTATGCAGGTGCATTTTAACAGATCTCCAAAGCAGTGAGCTTTGAAAAGATTCCCCCTCCATACTAGCAGGGTCTCATCAAACAAGAAACAAGACATTACTAGTACTTTGTTGAAAACTTTATTCTATGGTCAAGTGAGACCACAATACAACATTTTGGCCACAAACATCAGGGTTTTAGATCATCCTAATGAGGGCTGAACATTCAAGCTGCTTTGCTTCAAAAAGCCCTGAAAAGCTGGTCATAGTAAATAGCATTGGCTCACTGCTTTTATTTGGAAAAAGGAGGGTGCACCTCTGCAAAGCAAGAGATGCAGAGGACCTTACTATTATGTCCATTTATGTTACACAAACCCATTGTAAGACTAACGCAAAAAATGCTCTTGGTCGTGTTAACGCTTAAAGTATTTATGAATTAATACATACATACACTATTTGACCATGTGTTAACTGTAACATGTGGTATGATGTAGAGGCAGGACGCAAGTGCTTATTACAAGGGCAAATCCATAAATCAGTCATAGTTATGATTCTGATTCTGATATCAGGTTGTAGTTTGTAGAAATACAGCACTTCAAGTTAAAAAATTTTCCCCCAACTAAATGTACGTGTTCAGTTCATCATTGACTTTGGCCACATGCAACAGCAACAGCAACAAAGTAGCTAGTTATGTAGTGTCATGTAAAGTGCTTCATACTCGAGACGTCTTCTAGATATTCCACACATAAAACTGGTGTCTGCCTGGCCTAGACAGATGGATGGCAGAAATATTATTCACTATAGTTTTTGTTCTAGAACCATGAAGTGAATCTTGACATGAAAATAACATTAGCCCTCGGGCTGCCAAATCCTGATATAAAACAGACAGTAGTCGTATACAAAAGAAAAGCCCAGCACACTGCTGGTTGTGGGACAAACGTGGCCGGGTTTGGCAGTTCCTGACTGGGGCTTCAATTATGTCAGTTTCCATTAGCTAAATTCTCACAACCATTGTCAGAAAAACTTGTATCAGACAAAAAGAGCATTTATCATTTTGGCACCCAGCAAAACCTTTCCTACTGATGCTGCAGGCAAAACTGTCACACACACGCCAGTGGAGCCGGACTACGATTCCCAGAATCCCCCGCGAGACACAGACGAGACGCTTCCTCATTCAAGTTCGCGTTTCCTTAATAAGCCGCGCGAAGGAGGACTTCCGTGCTCAGTATTGTTGGATGTATTTCTACTTACCAAGCGTTTCTCGGACTGCCGACCGGATTTCTGACCTGTGTTCTGAACCTGGACTCTCGACTTCGCCTTTGCCCCCTGGACCCTTCTTGCACATCGCCCGACCTTCTTCCGGCCCTCGACAACGCCCTTGCCTAATCCTTTGTTGCTCTCAGAAACCTGCCTTCTCACCCTAAGCCCGCGCCTGCATCCACCCAGCCAAAAGCGTGACAAAAACAAAGAAAAAATATGCTAAAAATATGCTGTCTTTCAAAATGATAACATTTTTACAATAATGCTTAGTGAAAACGTGGTGGTTAAAAGCAGAATGCATATATACAGTTAAGAGCGAAAATTTGCACCCCCCCATGTTTTTTTAATGAAAAAAAGGAAAATGTACCTCTATTTTACAATTTTTCGACAAAAAAATTGAATTGCAAAATGTTAAAAATGAGATGTGTGTGTACCCTGCAACCAGACAATAATACGAAACATAAGGCAAGCCAACAGAAAAATATATCCAAAAGATTTATAACCGAGATAGAGGGGGTGGGCTGTAAGGAGGCCGAATATTACAACGGAGAGGATCCAAAAGCTGTTCAGAGGATATGAAAGAGGTCGGAGGCAATTATAAAGCAAGAGTGAACAATACTTTTATTAATAATCTTAACATACACTATTTGACCATTTTTGTTAATTGTGTTAATGAATGGAACATCTGTGAAACCTAACACACAAAATATCTTGTTGCTATAAATAAACCTTCTTTCTCGTAGGGTATGCAGACTTTTGCACTCGACAGTATGATGTATAACATGGTTGTAACACGTGGTTTGAAATGTACTATTTGGATTTATTTGAATTGATCAAAATTTCTCTACAAATGTCTAATTAGATAAATCAGTTGATTCTCAAAATAACGAGCACATAAGTTGCAGCACAATTACAACATATTAAATAGGTAACCGTATATGTAAATACTATGTAATGAATAAAACACGACGGGGCGTGCAATTATAGGAAAATAATCAACGACGGGGTACGCTGAGGGGTACGCGGAGGGGTACGCGGAGGGGGCCTTACCACCCCGGAGTTGATTGTTTTCCAATAACTGCACGTCCCAAAGTGTTTTATTTCCGCTTATACCACAGCAATTTGCCAACGATTACACGTTTTTATTTATTAAAAAAAGACACGGCATACTTTTCATACTTTTGATCAATTTATAGTTACATTTAATGTTGTGGAAATTCCGCGAAACAAGTTAGTTCCTGTTATCACTTACATTATAACATCTATAAACAGTCGTTCCCTCGCCAGCCTCTCTCTTTTCTCTCTCTCTCTTAAAGTTAATAAGATTTTTAAAAAAAAAAAACACAGCTCTTCATGTTACTGATAAAGCACAAAGCACAAACTCCTCCGTCCTGAAGACTTTCCCGCGGCGGAAAACTTCAAAGGAACAGCTTCACCTCCTGACTGTTACAAAGCGCTGACATCAATGCTCCATCTCCTTCCATAAACGTTCAACAAACCTTCTCCTCACAGAAAGCTTCACACCGCTTCTCTTTGCTAAATAACACTCATTTAAAAACCCGTTCATGGTGAGGCCTACATTATCGATACGCGAAGTCGCTGTGAATCGGGTTGTTACTATAGAAACCCAACACATCAGAACGTGCGGATTAATATATAGACCTGTGTGATGCGCCTTGCAAAGCTACGTCATAGCCGTGCGGTTATAGAAAGATCAATCAACGCCCGACAACCAATCAGAATCCAGAATTCAACAGCGCTGTGGTATATAACGTGCAATAGTGTGGCAACGGTAAGGGATTGAAAGAAAAAAAGAAGAGCACCACGCTGAAGTGACGCCCTACGCCCTACGCCCTACACCCATCAAAGTGCATTGTGGGTATTCTGTACCAACCAGGGTACATGGTTCGTACAGTAACCTGTTGCAGGCCACTGCGGGATTTCCTGAATGCGCGTTATACTCTCCGCTATGCCTTCAGGCATTTTACAAACATGCGCCCTACATAGTGAACGGGGGCGCGGTTTGGGACAGACCCGCGTCAGCCCGCGTCACCGCACGCTCCACGCAATGAGACCGAGCGACGGCGGGTGGGGCGGCCAGAGACAAGCGGCATCCGAGCGGTCCAGTTCGGGGTTGAGTTCACGGGTGAGTCGAGCCTGGATCAAGGTGTAGCTAATGTATCTGGTCTAACTGCCGCAGTGCTTTGTGGAGCGCGTCCCGCACAGCTGGGCTGCTTGAACAGGGATTGAGACGTGAGAAGAAACAAAACAAAACAACAATAAGTGTCTGGAGTAAACTAGCCTGTGCTAGCTTGGAGTCAGCTGTGTAGTGGCTAGCTCGATTAGCTGCCACTACTTACTCCATGCGACCATTACTGCCAATAAAAGGAATGGCGTTACCTTGCATTGTTTTATTTGTTTATTTATTTATTTATTGTACTACGTATAAGTTTTCTTTTTCGAACCGAAGTCCTAACGGCTTTTGGTGTAACTCAGTCGGACGTTGACGGCACGCTAGCTTGATAGCTGGTTAGCCTTCTTTGCTACTAGGCGGCATGCAGCACGAACATGAAGTGAAGTGTTGAAGTGATGAGGGAAGGGACGCCACTTTGTTTTTAACTCCACTAATAATTGCGCTTTGGGTAAAAGGAAGAAAAGCAAAAGCCGTATGTGCAGAGGAAGCTTGGCGGCTAGCAGCAACTGGAGAGAGAAAGAGAAAGAAGAAATGCAACCAGTCAGGCTGTTGAGCCACAAAAGGCACTTGACACAGCGTGGTACGGTTTAACTGAATATGCAACGACTGCTCATAACGCAGACACATGTAACGTTCATTAAGGCAAGACACTGCAGGCGATTTGGGGTTTATAACAAAAAGCCATCACAAGCCATCTTTGCCCGTTTGTTATTCAAACCAAAAAAAAATCTAGACGTTAGAGTTTAGTTTTTGTAAAAGACTTTTACAAAAACAGTTCATTTGCATATCTTTTATTTTATTTTAATTAATTAATATATATATTTATTTGATTTTATTATTTATTTTATTTATTATTTTATTATTATAATTTTAAAAAATATATATATATTTGATTTTATGCATGTTTTTAAAAAAAAATTTATTTGATTTTTTTTCTATATTTATTTATTTGTTTATTTGATTTATTTTATTATTATTGTTTAATCAAGAAGGCACCTCGCTTTTTTTTTTTTTTTTTTTGGTGGGGTCTTTTTTTGTTTTTTTTTGTATGAAATCTAACATAAATCCTACAATTGTCCACGTTTTGAGAAATCCCTCTGTAATTTTCTTCTAGACATGGCGTTAGAACGAACAATCAGGAAACTGGAGATTTTTAGTTCTGAATATAGAAAAAAAAAAAAGGTTTTAAAAGTACACTGATTTCACGCGTTTCCACTCGAGTGAGTGTGGTTTATAAGGTTTATAAGAGTGTGGTTTATAAAGGAAATGTACATGTGTGTCATAACGACGCATTCATTTACATATACATCAGGAAACGAGCGTTTTAGGGATATATGTGATTGTGCCAAAGGGGGCGGAGCAAAAGCCTAAGAGTGAAATAAACATATTTCTGTTGAGTTTTTTTTTTTATATATTATTTTTTAATACTACAGCGTTATAGATGCAAAGATCTGAAAACACGTTTGATAGGACCAAAATCGTCATTTCTATCTGTAGTGTCTCGCCTTAAAAGAAAAAACAAACAACAACTTGTCTTCTAAAACAGTGTTGCGAACCGATATGTGGCATAATGTTTTTAGTATCACGCACGTCCTTTATTACTTGATTACTTAGAAACAACCGTTAATCCTTCTCCAAACAACATACAGAGTTTCGCGTGCTCCACGTTTTTAACCTAAATGGAAATTTGCCTCTACGAAAGAATATGCGCAAATACTCTACGAGTAAATCGAGTTTACGGCTTCAGGGTAGACAAAAGCAGCTCCACTAGCATTGATGTATTTAATACAGTTATCTTATTAGACAAATGCTTGTATCAAGTGTACCTCTCTTACCCTTACACTCCCTTGTACTGTAGTTTAATGTGGAAACTGGAGATGAAAGTGCACCAGCTCCGATAATTGCCGAATACACAGTAGCAGAGCACCTTGAGTGCCACAGCACAACTTCTTTACCTATATTAACACCCTGATTCAACAGCTTACTGGGATGAATAAGGTGTGTCAGGTCAATCCTTTAAAAAATATAAAATAGATTCACTTCACAGTGTAGAAGTGTATTAACTTGTTACAAGAGGGAACAGCTGATGTTTTAAGTTTTTCTTTAAGCTCTCACTTGACAAATCATTCAATTTACGTAACCTGCTATGTTTCGATAAAGTATTGCGATACATAGTGCAAACGTTTGCTTCATGAAAAAGACAAAACATTTTTAATTCATCGCAACTGAACGTTTCTCATTTCCAACCTGTGTGTTTGTTATTTATGTCATTTCCATTTCTGAGCGTTCAAAAGTTTGGAAGCACGCGTCGTGTTTTATGAACAGTCATTATTCTATTCACTAAACTCTTCTACAATGTAGTAGATCTAATATTTATAATATAAACCACACACCAGAAGGTCTTTTTAGAGGTTTTGTTTGGTATTTAAAGTATTTTGGGATAAAGTTAAATGCTAAAATTGTAATGATAAAAGAGAAATGACTACACATAGATAATTCCAGTTTATTATTTAAGCATCCACTTCAAGATTTGATCACCGCTTTCCCAAAAAAAAGAGGCATTCTGGGTATTAATGTTTATATTAACATCACTCTTGATACTCTAAAGCTTTCAGTCATTTCAGAGTCATTATTCTGGACACATGATGTTTTACAGCTTTCTATAAATGATTTGAAACCTAAAGTTCATAAACACTAGAACCATATTACAATCATTTTATAGATAGATCTGAAACAAAATGTTTATATCACTGAAAACACTGATTTTGAACACTAGTGTACATATATAATCTGAATATAACAAAATGTACCTATATACATAATAATTTAGATTTAAATACAATTCTATAATTCAATAAATTATTGTATGCATGTAAATTTTACCTAGCTCTAACAATGCTTCGCTTTCCGTCTTCCCGTGCTCCTTCATCACCCTCTCTTTCTTTGCCCCGTCCTAATTGCTGATCTTCTCTGTTTTCAATTGATCTTGACATATCCGGTCTCGCAGACCATCTCTTCCTCTCTCTCTCTCTCTCTCTCTCTCTCTCTCTCTCTCTCTCTCTCCCCCTCTCTCTCTCTCCCCCTCTCTCTCCCCCTCTCTCTCTCTCTCTCTCTCTGTGACAGTAAACCTGGGCGGAAACACACACACACACACACACACACACACACACACCGAGTAACGGACTGCGCGCGCGGACTTGCTCTCCCCCGGTCCAGCATGACGTCTGCGGGCTCCGCCAAGCTCCCGCAAGAAACTTCGAGCTGGCGCGCGGCTTTCCCGCACAACCTCGGAGCTATGTTCTGATCCCACCGAGGCTGGAACCGAGGCAAAAGTGTGGTAGATATCACGGAGTTTGACTTTGGGCTCGCTTTATCACAGTGGGACTGGGGCTGGAGATACCGGCCATCTGCACGCGCCGCAGAGCGAGACCTTGTCTGCAGACCCGGAGTTCAGAAGACCAGATCCCTCACGCATGTGAGGTTCCTTCCTCCCCTTCCTCCCCTTCTTCTTGGAGTGAGAGTGCTTCGGTGTATTAACGGATGGCTTTCTATTCGTTACTGTGGTCTAGCTGCTGTTGAGATGATGCTCCTCACGTCGAAGCCCAGGTAAGCCAACACCTCGTGCTCATTAAACCCAACTTCTCAGCATGGTGAGACGTTCGGCTGGGCTGTTATAATAATCACAGTGGTGTTTAAATGATGGGGGAATGGCAGGGCCGGGCATGTTCTCGCCTCAGGAAACAGAGGAACCTGAGCTCTTTCTTATAATGTGTCTTCTGCATTGCACATTAGTGATTAGGATTTCTTCCCGACGTCATGCCTCAGTGAATGCAACTTCTGAACATTGCCAGTAACGTGTCGTTTCTCTTGTTTTGCATCAACGCCAGTCTGAAGACGTAGCCTACACGTTTTGCATGATGTTGAAAAGAACAGACAAGTCATTCGAGGGATGAGCTAAACGTTAACAGTCACTGAGGTTCAGTATGCAACCCGGCGGCAGGGTCCCGGTGCGGCGCGCGGCTCCTGCATCATGACCGACGGGGAAACGGAGCGCGCGGGACCGGAGCAAGCGCCAGCCGGAGGAGCGCAAGAGACCGGCGGCGCGCGCCTCCCGTACCCGTCTCTCGCGCCGGTGGTGTTCTTCTGTCTGCAGCAGGGCACGCGCCCCCGGAGCTGGTGCCTCGCGCTCGTATGTAGCCCATATCCTTTAAACACGCGGGACGGATCCCTCCATCCCTCCCTCTTTCTGTCTCTCCCTCCATCCCTCTTTCTCTCCCTCCATCCCTCTTTCTCTCTCTCTCTCCATCCCTCTTTCTCTCTCTCTCTCCCTCCCTCTTTCTGTCTCTCCCTCCCTCTTTCTGTCTCTCCATCCCTCTTTCTGTCTCTCCATCCCTCTTTCTTTCTCTCCCTCCATCCCTCTTTCTGTCTCTCCATCCCTCTTTCTGTCTCTCCCTCCATCCCTCTTTCTGTCTCTCCCTCCATCCCTCTTTCTCTCTCTCCCTCCCTCCCTCTTTCTGTCTCTCCATCCCTCTTTCTGTCTCTCCCTCCATCCCTCTTTCTCTCTCTCCCTCTTTCTGTCTCTCCATCCCTCTTTCTGTCTCTCCCTACATCCCTCTTTCTCTCCCTCCCTCTTTCTTTCTTTCCCTCCCTCTTT
>JAOUQW010000025.1:389565-409310 GCA_028565825.1 Olivaichthys viedmensis | reverse complement strand
CATGATCAGGCGGTCTGATCTGTCTGAACCTGCACCGTGCTGCGCGCGTGCGTGCGTGCGTGTGTGTGTGTGTGTGTTGCCGTGATAGGTTGTGGCCATGGGCCTGTACATGGGTCCAAGCTCGTATTTGCAGAGCAGCTGGAATGTTCTGGATGGCCTGCTGGTGTTCGTGTCTATAGTGGATATCCTGGTGTCTCTGGCCTCATCTGGAGGCAACCGCATTTTGGGAATCTTACGAGTGCTGCGTCTCCTCAGAACGCTCAGACCACTCAGGTGAGTGTGTGTGTGTTTGAGTTGGTAAGATATGTTTGAATATGTACAGTATATACAGCGTAACAAGGCGATTATACCATGCACGGTATTATTATTGCTGTGGACACTTCAGAGTGCCATCGCTCACCTATGCATTCCATCTGGGAGGGCAGCTGCCATTTTTGCTCCAAAGATAAAGCCTCATTCTGAATGCAGCAAAAGATTGCTGTCCTTTAATCCCTTCGACTCCCAGGACCCGTCTACAAGTCCTCATCCTTATAACTACATACCTTACCTCATAGTTTCACTGTGGTTACTGAATAATATGCTTTAAGCTGAATAACCCAATTATAAACTGGGAGTTTCGGGAGTTTAATGTAGCAGACAGACTTTTCTAGACGAGCATATGATAGATTAGCTCTTCCAACTTAACGTGATTTGACACGGCAGCATATCTAACTCGCTAGCTTGTTCTTTAATATCGTCGCTTTTTTTTTCTTTCTTTTTTAAAAAATCTAACCTGAGAAGCTGGCAAGCAGTTGAAGCGGTGAATAAATATCATTATTACCTAACAGTGACGTATGATGATGCCAAAGAGAGTCCCAAATGCAGTTAAAGTACTGTTCAGTGAAATGAAGTATAGTTAACGTATAGTTTAAAAAAAATAAAATTAAAATAAAAACAACTGCCAATTTAATTTCGGCACATGGCTCGTGCACATATACATTTTTACCGTTTGCTGATTTGAATTCAAATATTAAGCAAATATTAAGTCCGGTATCCAGTCTGACGATCAAAGCTTTCACAGACTTGTGCACTGTCCGTGGTGCTGCAAATGCACAGCACAGGGGCGCTGTGTAGGGTATTTAACTGCATGCGGTGTCTGTGACACACTGTGTATGTGTTTCTCATCAGGGTTATAAGTAGAGCTCCCGGGTTAAAGCTGGTGGTTGAAACACTCATAACATCGCTGCGGCCGATTGGGAACATTGTGCTCATCTGCTGTGCCTTCTTCATCGTGTTCGGAATACTAGGAGTCCAGGTATAAATACACATGACCACTTTCACCTAGTGTCACTTCTACAGTCTGATTCATTCCATTCTTCTGAATATGGGTAGTGTGTAAGGTGAGCTTTAAAGCTGTTTGAGGGCGAACACTTTTCTCTATAGGCCTCTACCCAAACGTTTATCACCTGAAAAGTATTTTCAGCCATATTTCACCTGTATCCATTTATAAATGATATATTCTCTACAGATGCGAGAGATTTTTACAGAGAGAGGGCCAAAACTAAAAAGGTTTTCCATGCAGTGTATTGATTGAAAGGCTGGATTAAGTGTTGAAGTATTCTGTATGTTAGCCAAATGCAGAGCAGCAATCTTTAATGAAATGCTGTGAAATATGCCTATAGGCCAAGTGGTGTTCAGCCCAACTCTAGTTAGCTCTCTATATAACGCAAAGACAGAGTTCTTCTTGAATTACTGACGAAATAATTGTGTTGAGCTTTTCTATTTAAGGCTCATTAATGAGTTCCACATTAATTCCAGACTAAATCCGCTTATACCTCATGAATTCTTACCTAAACGGGTGTTTCTTAAACGGCGTGCAGTATTGACATATTATTTATTGCTGATTTATTATTATACAAGCTTCTTCTTCTTTCTTTCTTTCTCTCAGCTCTTTAAAGGGAAGTTTCATCACTGCGAAGGCTTTGACACGAGAAACATCACCAACAAGTCCGACTGCCTGCAAGCAAACTACCGCTGGGTTCGCAGGAAGTACAACTTTGACAACTTGGGCCAGGTATCTCCTTTACACACTCACACACACACACTCACACACACACACACACACGTATGTGTATTACTAATTTTGTGCGGTATTTTCATTGACTTGTGTATCACTGTTGCTAAATTATGCTACAAAACTCCATAAGAGTTTCACATTCTAATGTACGAGCTCATCAATGAAGTTTCAGTTGCGGATCGTGATGCTTATTCGATTGCGCAGAACATTGCGTTCTGTTTTATTTTCGTGGTCTACATATTTTTTTTTTTTACAGGCCTTGATGTCGTTGTTTGTCCTGTCATCCAAAGACGGCTGGGTCAACATCATGTATGATGGATTAGACGCAGTGGCCGTGGACCAACAGGTGCGTGTGTGTGTGTGTGTGTCACCGAGACGGCATGTGTGTGTTTTTTTTACACGTCCTAACACCATCGACAAGGTGTGCTGTTTTTTTCTTTGTTCCCTCTTCTTCTGCTTTCTTCTTCTTGAGCACCTGATAACAAATGCACGATGACAATCCCACACACACACACACACACACAGAATGAAAAAACGCTATAAGGGAACATGGTTCCAAATCAATAGGTGTGTTGTGTAACCCATATTTGTAGGTGGACAAGCATCAATCGTGTTGCCTTAGCACTACAGCTTAAACATCCTGAATTCCTCTCTCACTCTTTCTCTTTCTGTTTCCTTGATGATAAACTCCTCCGCTGCCACCTTTCGCTTCATTCTGACACTTTCTTTTTTCCCCCTTTTTGCTTGAGGATAAAATTGACTGCGCATTCATTATAAAGGTTACACCTTTTCATTTTAACAGTGTCACTCCCCTGTTTCATATCTGTCCTCTCATCCCGCCTCTTTCCCTCCCTCTTTCAGGGTAATAAAAGAATGCATGATTAAAGGCTGTGGTCGCTTTATACCAATTAGCATGCTGAGCCAAAATGCCCAAATTAATAAAGTGAAGGAAAGGCTCAGAGAATACAGCGGCGTGAAAAGTGTGCTGGCGTGAAAAGTGTGCTTTTGGTCCTGCTTTAGATTTAAATGTAACCCTCCCGAGAATTAGACATGGCATGGTTGTTATTGTTGTTGTTGAGTCTTGTTTTTTTTAAAATAAGCAATTGAATCTTTACAAAATGCGTTTAGCTCTCTCTCTTTTGATATCTTGTTTATGAAAAAGAGTCGATATACATTTTCCGTGTAAAATACTAACTTACCGCGGTGCCGCTTCTCTGTGACCCAAAAACGTCCCTGTAAGCAAAGATGTCGATCACATGACAAATAGCTTTTAAATTCACCGGTTAAAGGGGATGTCAAGTCACGCAATTACTATCATGATGTTTCTCAGCAAGTTATAGATATGTGACACTGTACAACAGAAATCCCACGACAAAGGCGCTGAGGCTATACGAGTGTCTCACAACGTAGGTGCTCGAGCGTCTGATCTAAAGTTAA
Source organism: Olivaichthys viedmensis (assembly GCA_028565825.1). NCBI lineage: Eukaryota > Metazoa > Chordata > Actinopteri > Siluriformes > Diplomystidae > Olivaichthys > Olivaichthys viedmensis. The sequence continues at coordinate 405,817 of JAOUQW010000025.1, read as the reverse complement.
ATGTCAATCACGTCACCTCAGCCTGAAAAAATGTTGACAAGCAGGCAGCCGTCAGCTCTAATGATGTGCGAAAGCTTTAAAGGACAGGAGACGCAGAAAAATATGGACATGGAGGTGGTGGGGGAAAGTTTATCCTCTATTAAAACATTAACATTCGCGTGAAACAATGAAGCCGGTCACTGGCGAGCAGCATGCATGATGGTTCCTGAGCCCCAACGTGAGGCACATAGAATAGTCACAGATTGCCACTGCGAAAAAGGCAACAGTAGGCATCTATGCGTATCGGATTGTGACTCACACTACACAACATCCGATTCAATTTTCACTCATTTCTGACAGCTTGGTGGAACACAGTTGCCGGGCAACATACACCGTCCGATTCGTACGCAATTTGATGCAGATTTTTTTCCATGTGCTGTTAAATAAAATCCCATAGAGGGTGAACATTTTCTCCAAATCCCTGGACTGTAGCAAGTTGTTTAACCTGCAGCTTTTGTTTCAGACCAATGTTCTAATTAGTTTTTGTTATTGGTTCTGAGAACGATGAATAAATGAACAGTGGAGGACCCACGTCTCTCGCTCCTTGCATGTGTAACCCAGGGGACTCGGGAGAATTTAGAGGATCCATGCGAGGAGAGGCGCTTAGTGTCAGTCAGGTACCATAGTTACCAATAAGAACGAGACGCATGTAAGACCCGTCAGCGTGTGACAATCATCTGACTGTTAATTCAGCATGGTTAATTACTTATTACATATTAACGATAAACAGTCTAAGGTCAAAACACGGGAAGACATAAGCAAACAGGCTAGATAGTAACATGCCATTTATATATATACACAGCACCAATGAGCTGCAGGTGAGAGAAGTGAGAAAGCATGACAATGAACTCACAGTTCCGGCGACCGAGACGTCTGGTGGACAGGAGGGGTATTGCAGTGCATGAATGTGACAGCATGCGTCAAAAGCTCTTATATTCTTTCTCTCTCTCTCTCTCTCTCTCTCTCTCTCTCTCGGTCCCCATTTCTCTCTCTAGCCCATAAAGAACCATAACCCGTGGATGCTGCTGTACTTCATTTCCTTCCTGCTGATAGTCAGCTTCTTCGTGCTGAACATGTTCGTGGGCGTCGTGGTGGAAAACTTCCACAAGTGCCGTCAGGACCAGGAGGAGGAGGAGGCGCGCATCAGGGAGGAGAAGAGGCAGAGACGGCTGGAGAAGAGACGCAGGAGTAAGTGTGTGTGAGCTGAAACAAGTACACACACCTTTCAGATTAGCCATAAAACTGCGGAATTAGTCTTTTATTAGCCATTTACAGTCATTCGTTTCAATTTCTTTCTTTTTTTAAACGCACTGAGGTAAGCCCTGGTTTATAACGGTGCCACATCATAAAACCCAGAAGACATGAAAAAAAAGAGAGAGAAAAATAAAACAATATAAAGCAACAATAAAACACAATATGAAGCATATAATGTGTTTATTAACCTTCGTCTAATTTAGCAAGTGGAGAACTTTCATCTAATCAGGTTTTCTTATAGTTCATCCTAAGTTCACTTAAATGAGCTGCATCACTTTTTCCCTCATGAAAGTCAATGGCTTCCATAAAATTTAAGACCATGATATAATGCATAAACACAAGGATAATGACCATGTGGAATCCTCCCTGTTAGCATAATCATGCAGCACTTTCATGCAATTTTAGCACCCATAAAAAAGACGCGCACACACACACACACACACACACAGTTTCCTTCCCTCTCTGGCAGAGGTACAGTTCTGTGCCGCATCGTTGATCTTGGCGCGAACTCAAGCTCAATCTACTTTAGTGTCTCAAGGCCATTTTCTCTCTCTCACTCTCTCTCTCTCTCTCACACACACACACACACACACACACACTGTCATTTTTCCTCTCAAAGACACCTTGAGCAGTCACACCCATGATGGATGGAGGGGGACACTGGGCCGGACGGTTTTATGATCTCACTGATGACTCGTCCGTTTCCCAACTGTGACTTCACCCCCCTACACACACACACACACACACACCCTTTGCCACGCCAGCATTTTTACTGGTGATGCAAAAAAACTGGGTCACTGTGCTCATGGCTACACACACACACACGCACACGCACACACACACACACACACACACTCATAAATACACACTTCTCTTCAATGACAGTTCCTATGCTTTCATCCTGCTTAAGATTTAATAAGAATATTTATGAGTTTGAGACATTAAAATTGAGGGCAGCCCACACCGGCCTGTGATAGCTTTAAACAGAGGAGGCTAGGGAAAGCCATTAACACACTTTTTTTGAAAGCTATTTTCTTTTCTCTTGCACTTTCTCTCTCCCCAATGCACACACACAGGAAGGACACCGCAGCCCCCGGATACTGGCAGAGCAGTTTTGCACTCAAGTAATTTAATGACTGTCGTGCCTAATGAGGGGTGTGTGTGTGTGTGTGTGTGTGTGTGTGTTTCAGAGGCCCTCCAGAGACCGTATTATGCAGACTATTCTCCCGCACGCCTCTACATCCATACACTCTGCACCAACCACTATCTGGACCTCTTCATCACCGTCATCATCGCCATCAACGTGCTTACCATGGCCATGGAGCACTACAACCAGCCCAAGGTTGGCCACAACACATACACACACACACACACACACACTCATCAATGTCCAATGTCTATTGAGCAATCCTAAAGTAAACACATATACACTGAGTCGCCATTTTAGTAGGTATACCAATCTAGTAACTTATTAACTCGGCAACTACTCTCAGAAAAAAAGGTACTAAACTGGACCTTTTCTTGTCGCTGAGGTGGTACCCTCAAGAGTACATCTTTTGTACCTTTAGTGTGTATCTATCATGTAGTGTACCTTTAAGCGAATTAAAGGTACAACAATGGTCCTTAAGGTCTAATTATGTACCTTTAATTATGTTTAAAGGCACACTATATTCAGGTTTCCAGGCGAACGATACACACTAAAGGTACAAAAGATGTACCCTTGATGTCACGTGTGCGGCTGGGCACCGCGGAGACAGCGCGATTGTCCGTGATACGCCAGGAGAGCGTGGAACGGCAAGCGCGTCTCGATGTCCTGGCCATGGTGATGGCCTCGCTCCACGCACCGCGACAGCTCGTCCCTCCCGCCGCGCCTTGAGACCCGCCGCAGCAGCTGTGAGGCGCCAACCCAGTCCAGAGCACTACTCTCACAGGAGCGGAGGAAAATATCCCCCAGGAACTTTTTTTTGGGGGGGGGTCTGCTGTCCCTGACGCTGTGGGAGGCGTGGCCAAACTCCATGGGGGGGTACTACCACGTGCGCTGCCGTGTGTGTGTGTGTGTGTGTAATATTCCCTGTCTCGTAATGTGATTGTCCCCACCTGCATGTCGTTTGTTCGTCATTACTAAGTGTTTAAAAAGCCCTCCTTGTTTCCGCCTGATTGTTTATTGCCATGTTTAATGTTACGTGTGTTCGTGTAAGTGTTTGAAAGTTATCGGCTTGCGCCTGTGTCCTCCTGCCCCTCCGTAAGCGTGACACTTGAAGGTTCCACCCTAGCGCAGTACCTTTTTTTCTGAGAGTGTACTACTACTGTTACCACCTGTATTAAACTGCTATAAGACTCTCCTATGAAAGAATAGAAGGACAATTAAGCAGTCCTTAATGAGCTATTTACCTGCCAAGCCCCCATGTTGATCAAGCAGTACACATCGACTGTGTTGAAGCCGGCCAGAATTGTGTAGCATGATATATAATCAATAAGTAAAAGGGAGTAGGTTTGTCGTAGCATCGACTCTTGAGGAACTCCTCGGACGTACAACGGTAATATCAAGACACAGAGCTCTTGATTAAATAGAAAATAACAACAAGAACAAAAACGAAGGAGTGAACATGAATATGCATATCAGTGTCATCTTCCTGTGTGTCTAGTATCTGGAGGAAGCCCTGAAATATTGCAACTACGTCTTCACACTGGTGTTTGTGATCGAGGCCATACTGAAGCTGGCCGCCTTTGGCTTCAGGAGGTTTTTCAAAGAGAGGTGAGGTGCAACACTGTATATTTCAAATGAATGCAGAGCTGAATATACAAGCTATAAAACACTAAAAAGGTTAAGAACATGGAGATTACCCATTTATAAAGTGAGTGTAGCTATAGAATATTAGACCGATGTTCTGCTCTCTCCCTCTCTTTCGTGCTCTCAGGTGGAATCAGCTGGACTTGGCCATTGTTCTGCTGTCGGTTATGGGCATTACACTTGAGGAGATTGACCTGAATGCCTCGTTACCCATTAACCCAACTATCATTCGCATTATGAGAGTGTTGCGCATTGCCAGAGGTGCTCTAACTCTAACAGAACCATACACAATCAAAGAACTGACTCTATAATGCTAACTGGAAGCACATGTTGTAGGATAAGTAAATGAAGAACAAATCTGACTTGTTTTGCAGTGTTAAAGCTGCTTAAGATGGCCACAGGAATGAGAGCGTTGCTGGACACAGTGGTCCAAGCTTTACCCCAGGTTGGTGTCTTATATGTGTGTGTATGTGTTGGAATATGTGTGTGTGTGAGACATATAGTCCTCGAGGTATTTTTTTAAATCTTTTTTTCTAGGTTGGGAATCTGGGTCTTCTTTTCATGCTGCTGTTCTTTATCTACGCTGCTCTGGGAGTGGAGCTCTTTGGAAAACTCGGTCAGTTGTTCACTTTCTCCAAGAAAAAAAATAATACTGGACTCATGGAGAGTGGAGTTAATTATCAGTGGGATTCACTTCATTAGTTCATAAACAATTAATAATTATTCGGTAAATATTTTTTCCCAGAATGCTCAGAGGACAACCCATGTGAAGGTCTGAGCCGACACGCTACATTCGAGAACTTCGGCATGGCGTTCCTCACCCTGTTCCGAGTGTCCACCGGGGACAACTGGAATGGAATCATGAAGGTTAACCAGCTAACATACTGATAGGATACACAGTTAACACACACACACACAGTTAACACATCCTCCATGCAGTGAAAGAAACTGTGGCATTTATGCAGACGTGAGCAAACCAGACAGTTTCCTGAAAAGTCAAGGTTTACACTTAAGTCACAGGATAGTTATGGCCACTGCAGACTGCAGGATTAATGATATGAGTAAATGTGTGTGTGTGTGTGTTGTAGGACACGCTGAGGGAGTGTAAAAGCGGAGATCGCTGCTTGAGTTACCTGCCACTGGTTTCCCCACTGTATTTCGTGACATTCGTCCTGGTGGCCCAGTTTGTGCTGGTGAACGTGGTGGTTGCCGTGCTCATGAAGCACTTGGAGGACAGCAACAAAGATGCCTGCGAAGAGGCAGAGATGGAGGCGGAGCTGGAGGCGGAGCGACAAGCAAATTTGCGGCAAAATGCTGCCTCTGCTAATGAAGCTACTGGGTCACAGTCTCCTGCGCTTAAACAGGTAATAATCACTTCCACCTGGCCACTGCAGCACTGCATCTACTCACCAGTCCCCACATTCAATAATATGTGTTTGCTATAATGGGCGCCTATAGTGGATTGGCCACTCTAAATGGCCACCTAGGTGTTAATGAGTGTATGTGTGTGTGTGTGGTGCCCTGCAATGGACTGGCGTTCCATCCAGGGGGTGTATTCTTGCCTTGCTCCCAGTGTTCCCGAGGCTCCAGATCCACCGCAACCCTGACCAGGATAAAGCGCTTACTGAAGATGAATAAATGAATGAATGTAGGCTATAATGCTTGTGTATTATGTATTTATAACATATTTACTGTGGGCTAATTCACAATTCATGTTCTACAGTGACCCACGCCTTTTCTTTTGATTTCATAGCAGGACAATTGTTAGAGTTTATAGAGTTTATATTAAAAATACCCAATAATATCAGTTATAATACATATAGGCCATGTTTGTGGAAATAGAGCCCCTAAAACTCCTTCCACGTGATGGCAGGTGCGTGAATGAGGTGGGAAGTGTAGATGACAACATTTTGTTTCAGGTTTACCAAAACACAGTCGTTTTACCTTGTTACTCTCAGGTATATAAAAAAAAAATAAAAAAAAGATACCTATAATTATTCTTCATGTTTTTTCGAGAAATGGAGGTAAAAGCAAAGCATTCTTTATTTTTCCACAAAATTTTAATATGGGACATTTTGACCCAAACATGACATTAGGGTTAAGCTGACGACACAGAATGGTTCCATTTCCAGAGTGATGACCCTCAAGATGGAAACCTGCTCTCAGTTGGGAAGCCATCCATATCGAGGATGCTTTCTCTGCCAAACGACAGCTACATGTTTTACCCCGTTAAATGTGGACACAGACCCACTGATAAGCTCTTCTTCTCCAAACAGCAGACCATCGATCAGAATGCGCTCACAGGTAACATGATCACTCCACTAATCACTACCAATAATAATAATCATAATAATAATAAGCAAATTGACTTTCATTTTATTTTGACATCAAATCTGATTCCAAATAAGGCCTGGAAATGATCATCTAATCATCGAAACAATTGAAGAAATGATATGTAGAAATAAATATATATATGTATATAGTATATAAACGAGTCATTAGTCGATACATTGATTTGTTTTTTAGGCTCTTCAATTTCAGTGACGTCTGAGTTGTGTGAATGGGGATCCCTGCTGCAGGTCCCGAAGCCACAAACCGGCTCTGCCTCTCACTTGGAGCCCCTCTCACGGCATCATGTGACCACACAAAAGTCTCTCAGGATGCTTCAAAGACAGGTAGAGTATCATGGTAAACCTGTGCACCAGCGTGATGAATTAGTGTGTGTGAGATGCTTATAGTATCCTGTTTCCACTGTAGGAAGCAATAAAGAGCGACTCTGTTGATTCGGCCAACCCCGGGTCTACGCACAACTTGTGTCTGCATCACTCTGACGATATTCTACATCTCAAAGTGCCCAGCGTTGCTCCGACCGGAGGCTCCGTCCCGTGTTCACCCAGCACCACGCCACCCATGTGTCGCAGTCGGACAGCCAGCGTCCAAACGAGCAGACGTGTGTACAGCCAGCGCAGTATCCCCTCACGCAGATCCACACACACACAACCAGCAGACACACTGAACGTGAGTGACACACACGTGGAAACACGCACACCTAACACAGACATGGCGGATGAAAAAGTCAGACAAATCACATCCTCCGTCAAGAGAAAAGACTCCGTCCGGCAGCTGAGACGCAGCCACACCTTATCTCCATATGTCACAGGCACTCCATGTTCTCATAGCCAATCACAGCGAAGTGATAGCAGGAGGCGTGACCTTAGGAAGTGCAACAGCATGGACTCGACCCACGGAGAAGGGTTAAACCAGCAGCAAAAGAGGGTGTCCTCTAAAACGCAAGACACGAAAGCGTCTCTGTTGCCCACGAAGCACAAAATGAGTCCGCCGTGCATTTCTATAGACTCGCCCATGCGCTCAGAAACTCATTCTCCAACCTCCAAACAGGAGAGCGGCACAGTTCTGAAAAGACGGGCGCCCTCATTTGACTTCACCCTGCTACGAGAGTCTTTGGATCCTCCTGATTCTAAGCTAGTTGCAAAGCCTCTCCCACAAGCTGAACCTCAGTTATCAATCCATCTGCCCCTCCCGTTTGACCAGGCGGACATGAGCTCTCAGAACTGTCTGTCAGATCGCCACCAATCATCACACTGTGTCCCACTTGACGCCTAATCAGAGCGTTATGGACCCGTCAGGGATGTGGCTCATTCATGTGGTCTTTCAGGAAGAGGGGGTTGGTCCGGATGCTTTGTTCAGCCGAGGAGTATTCGGCCGTCAAGGAGACCAAAGCATAAGGCATTTGACGCTAATGTGCACCTTTAAGCTAGGAATTCTAAAAGCAAAACCAGGAAAGTTATGCAATGAATTATATCTCCTAATCATATTGATTAGAGATTTGACAATATTAGTAACATAAAGACTGATATTGTGCAGTCGGATGTGTGTTCTGAATCTATGTTATATGGCGAAATTCTAAGACATCAGGAGTGACATACGTGTAATTCAAGAAACTATCCTGGACTGTAATAGCGACCCTTGGAATATTTGAGTTCCCATTAGGCCCTATATTAAAGTATGGTTGTTATAGAACCATATTCTGGATCTAAGAAGAATGTTAGCTGGGTTTAACGTAAATAGATCCTGAACTCTGTGTTTCATGAGGAAATAGAGCGTATGATGTTTTATAAAAAAAAAAAAAAAAAAAAGGGCAATGCTGACATACATTTTGTTTTTTTTTCTCAGATTGAAAACACTCGAACATAACCTTAAATAAACTGCATGGCAGAATTATAAGGACTGTATGGCAGAGCGAGTAGTTATTGTAGACTCTACAGAGTAATATATTTATTGAATGCAGCGCCTATGGTATTTTTTATAAAAGGCCAAGAGTTTTGCATGCGCTCAAACGTTTTTGAGAAGGAAAATATTTTATTTTTATTTTTTTTGGTTTTCTCTGAAAATAGCTGTTTCTCCAAATATATTAAACAAACCCCACTTCTGCTAACTGGGTTTTTTTTTTGTTTTTTTAAATCATGCCACCTACAGATTCTCAATGCAATGCTAAAACATGGCGTAAATGTTCAATTCTATTACTGCTTTGCTGTTATTGCTTTCCAGTTTATGGATTGATGAACACTTTAACGAGTTAAGAAATGAAAGTGGCGTGGTGTCAGGTGTGCCATAACATTCACAACCCAAAGCCATACCTGTAGCTATTGTTGCATCCTTACACTGTTACTACACTACGTTCATGCTGTTTTTCTATTTACAGGCGTAATAAATATCTGTTGTTACTTGTGCAGCAGCAGTCAGCTACCTACATGAACGTGTATGTGCACTTTTGGTGAAACATTTCTACAGAAAACATGGACAAATAGTGCTCTGTGACTTATAGTCATTTTACAATGCAGAAAAAGCTTCAAACGATGTTTTTTTTGTTGTTGTTTTTTTTTTTTTGAGATCTAAACAAATAAATTTGAAGGGAGCGTATGCCTCAATCGTTCCTTCAGCGTTAGACCAGCGCTATGTTTGTTCTGAGATCCCAGGGTTGACTTTTAATGGAAGTGCGATCATGGGAACTTTTGCACCTTTTCAATCACTGATGTGCTAGAAAGACAACTACATGGAAACTTAAGGGCTTATAAATGAGTCTATTGTCAGTGGTCTCGAAACAGTTCCGCACATTTTAAATTGTTGCTGTGTTTTGATATTGAAATTGTGATAAATTGTCTGAACTAAACCCTAAAGAACGTCAGTGTACGCCTTTGTTGAAATGTGCCAAAAAATATTACGCTTTGATTAAAGGAGGCACTTTTGGACTATTTCATGATAAGAATTCAGGAGGACATCCAACGACCGTTTTTGTGGGGGGTTTTACGGAACAGCATGAAACAGCTACCTAAATCTATGAAAAGGATGAGCTCGTGATGCTCTGAAAGGAAACTTATTATGAAATTCTTGAGAATAAAGTCGTTTGCTTAAGTCAGGAGAACCTTAAAGGTCAGCTTCCATCACCCTGACAGGCAACTCAGCTGCTGGATATTCATAACCAAACTCATCATTTTATTGAAACTAATGCTTGTGTAAATTTGACAAGCTGTGGAGTTGCTGATCACTGATTTGCTAATTGCAAATTTGTTATTGTAAGTTAGTGCGAGGGGGTGGGGTCTCTCTCGCTCTCTCTCTCTCTCTCTTTCTCTCTCTCTCTCTCTCTCGTTAGAATTCCTACAACTTTTTTAGATCATGTTGGGGAAACATGGATTTGTCTGAACCGTTTTAACACACTTTAGCTTAAAATAAATAAAAAATTGTTGCATTTTTGCACGCTGTCCCTTGATGCATTTACATTTACATCATGCAAGAAGATCAAGACTCGGCTGTAGATAGAGCTTTCAAGATTATGACTCCAAAAAATACATCCACTTCAACACTGGCTGTGGGAACACAAAATCAATCTCAGTCTCCATATTTGAACCCGATTGAAACATGTGGTCTGGATTGAAAAAGGCAGTCTACATGCACAAACCTAAATCTACAAAGCCTCAAACGCAAATATACGGGAGCTTGAAACGTTGTGCATTTTAGGAGTGGACCGAGATCCCACAAGTGTCTCCAACCTTGTTAGACATTACAGGAAGAGGCTCATATTATACTGATAACAGAAAGAAATCTGCCGGATCTGCTGGTTAATGTAATGTTATTAGAGAACTTGAGCTTGTCCTCTAGAATCAGACCATGATTATTAGTTGTGTGTGCCAGATGTACTGTGAGAGGAAAGACGGTTTGAAATCTCCTGTGAGGCTTGGTCAGTAGAACTGTGTGTCATCAGTGTAACAGTAGTAAGAGATGCCATGTGAGCTCATCACTTAGCCCAGAGATTTAGTATATATAGAGAACAGCAGTGACTCCTGTAGTGACACTGTGAGGTGATGAAACCGAGCCTCTCCAGGCTACAGGGTAACGCATTTCCGGAGATTTGATTAAAACCAGTTCAGACTATAGCAAGGTTGGAGACGAGGACCTGGTGATTCACAGCTGACAGGTCAAGAAAGGATTAGGACTGAGGACAAAGAGCTTTAGTGTTGCTGCAGAATGGCCACCACTGCATCCAGACTGGTATCCAGGAGTTGAATATGGCAAGGAAGATGTGTAAGAAAATGGAAGGACAGAAATGGAAGAAGGGAAAGTGGCTGTGGTTAGCAATATTAGTGGGGTAAAGGGCAGGTTTTTTAAGTAGAGGTGTGACTCAAGCAGACTTGAACATGGAATGAAGCAGACTGCTTGATAGAGGCCCGTCGAGGTCGCTGGAGATTGGAGAAGTGTGCATGCCAATTGGGTCAGTTGTTGGGTCACTTTTTTGACGAGTCTCCATCTGTTTCCATCTGCGGCGTCCGAAGAAATCCTAGTATTTAGCAGTAAAATACTTTTTACTTGGTCTTTACTGTCACACTGTCTCATACATTCTCTTCTTTCCTACTGGTGGCATCCAGTTTCTCTTATGCAGGAGCGCCCTCTATTGTTTACAGCACATAAGCAGTAGCGATGTAATAGAGGCTACAGTTCTCTCTGTCTTGTCTGTATGGACCCGAGTGAAAAACACCACCTATTCTGTCCTCTGAAGTATCTGTTGACACTACGGTAGGCAGTGCGGGGTCAAACAGAGCCAGTGCAGCGCTCTGACGCTGTGATGAGTTTTTGAAATCTCTGGTGTGCTTTGTCAGTGCATCTGAATGTACTGTTCTCTCTGAGCACAATTCTCATGGGCCTCATGTTCAGCAGCTTCCGTACACAACCATATCATCGAGATAACACTTTAAGAAAGGTGCTCATCAGCTCCTGGAACGCTGAAGGGGCAGAGTATCAGAACAATGCTTCATGGGTTATAAACGCTCTAATGGTTTCATGCAATGGAACCTCACGGCAGCACATCATTCCCTTGGAAAATGTGGATTTGGTTTAATAATTACCCTGGAATGATCTTTTTACAATATAGATTTTTTTAAATCCCAAAAGTAAAATTAGAGTCTTGGCGCAATAGCTAAAATGAATTGAGGACACATACCTGAATTTTATTTCAAACTTAATATAATCTTTTAGTGGAAATCTGTTTTATTGCATTCATGCCAAGTATGCTATATAGATACTGAGTAGTTCATCAGTCGGTACTTCTACCAATTATTTTGTCAGCCTTGTCCAATATTTGTGTTTTGATGACCCCTGGTGGTTGATGTTTCCAGAAATGGGAATTAATATGTATTTAAAAATAAAACAAAATCCCTAGTCAGCACTGTTTTTATGCTAAAGCATTCTGTAATCTTTCTCAATATTATCCATTATTTCTGAATCATTTCACTATTAAAATGCCATAAAGAAGCAAAGCTGTAGCTGTCAACTCTGCAGAATATTATTCAAACCTCCCTGCCATAATTACGAGCTCATGATTATTAGTGTCTGCGCGCCATTTTTAAAAAATTGTTACTTGAAAATGACAAAAAAATTTGTTTGTTTGTTTTTTATTGGGTAGAACAATATTTTAAAAAGTCACGGTATAACCCAGTATTACGTTTTTCAGGACATCACCGTATCGGCATGTAACCTCACATTTTCAAAAAGACATTCAATTACAGCATCAGTGCAAGGATGTCATTGATTTCATTGATTGGAGAAAATGTTTTTACGTGACGAAGATCACTCTTTTAGTAATATCTGGCATTTTTAAACGTAGCGTAGCTTACACTATTTAAAAAGATTGGGGAATAAAAAATAAAAACTTTTTTTGAGAACGTTATTATATCGGTATTGCATAAAGTTAACAGTGTGAACTATTTCATTATGGTATACCATCACACCAGTATATCGTCACAGCCATACATTTGAATGTAGTCCTTCAAGACGCTTCCTTGCTTTTTTTGAAATAATATGTAACTAAAGTGCAATGGATTACATTTGCTTTGTTATTTTACATGCATAATTCTATAAAATGTAAATCATTACGACCACAACATGTAACAGGATGATACAGCCATACCCTCTGCCCATTACCAGCCTAGAGTTTTAGTTATAACGGAATAACTGTGAGTTAAGTGAATAATTACACGATTATAACCACACATATAATAATGTAATTGTGGTCATTAATTAAACTACACGGCAGTTTGGCCTCGTTTTGGGTGCTGTGTAGGGTGAGAGTCTCTTTAACAATAATTATCCCAATCCCACTAACATGCGCGTTTTTGCATTTTACCCACTAACACACGTCTCATCCAGGTCATGAGGACACACGAGTTTTTTTTTTTTTTGCAGGTCCTGGAGTGAAGAAAAAAAAAGGCGTTAAATACGATTATAAATAAAAGAAGAAAAAAGGGTGCTTGCAGAAAGAATCTTTATTCAGTCAGAGATCCACTGAGCATTTTCCTTCCCCTCTCCTCTAATGCTAACTTTGTTATATAACTCTTGATTTGTCTCGTCTTATCATGCAGTAAGACTGAGGACACACACACACACACACACACATTCTGTCTCTCAGGCACACACAGAACTTTACAGTAAACAGCTCGAGATGCTCTCATTAGGACTCTCACTAGGAATGTTAGTTTCTCATCAGTGATCCCAGACACACACACACACACACACACACGATTGGCTATTCACATCATCTCCCTTTACACACAACTTGTGCAAAATGACCCCAGCCCTGTCCTTCCAGCTTATATATATATATATATATATATTAACTCCAACTGGTGCAATGATATACTGTGAGTCTATATATGGTTATATTAGCGTTACAAGTGCATCACTGGATAATGGGATATCCTTAAAAACACTGGTGAATAAATGACACGTGAAATTTTGGCATTTATCTGAGAATAACTAATAAATAAATAAATGAATGCATTTATATAAAGAGCACGTTGTGTGCAACAACATTTTTGCTCATAAAAAAAAAACAAAAAAAAAACCTCATAAACTTTTCAAACATTTGGCTAAGCAACTAACAAAGTCGGCAAAATGGCAGCATTTTACTTTTCTGTTCTTTTCTGACGTCCGTTTTAACATTTGCAGCGCGAGCAGTGGCCTCTCTTTTACATTTAACTAAAGAGGCCACCCCAGTTAATTTTATGTAATTGATTATTGGATTAATTATTACAAATAATGGATTTAATGTAATTGAATTCACTTAAAACTTAAAATAAAGAAGCCCTTGATTTAAAAGAAGAAAAAAAAAGTAACATTACAATACTGCTGCTATTTAATACTGCTTTTAATGCGCCTTAATCAACACCCCCCTCACCACTCGGAAATTAGTATAGTGTAAATTTGCGCTACGAGCGGAGGAATGTGTAGTGGGGCGAACGCTCGAACCTGATGACAAAGAGCGATGTGGTTGAAGCGATTTCCTTGGCTATTTATACCTTTTCCTTTGAACGATGTAGTTATATGAGCTTGCCAACTATCTAGTGTGCTAAGTAGCTTGTTTGCTGACTAGTTATGGTTATAATGTACTAGCTTGCTAACTAGCATGCGAATTAGATATCGTATCATAATAAAGTACTGAAGTAGCATGTGTAGATCGATACGTTTGCTACACCGTACCTAATTTGAAGGCGGCAAATCAACTTATGGAAATACACACGGTTTATTGCTCTTTTTCACGTATATAAAACAGCGTCGTTCGTTATTTCTGCTGTCGAAAGGCTGATAAAATATTGGCGCTCCCCTCATGATGGCGATGGAGATTCCCCAAGGGTGGAAGTTGACTAGGGTGTATTAAAAACAGTACTGGAACGAAACCTACGAAAAGGAAAGCCGCTTTGTCCGCTCCCGCCTCCTCTCTTCTCATTGGCTGCGAGCTTAAAAAGCAGGTGGGATCTGGTAGCCGGGAGGGCGTGTCTCCACGGTCTCGATGAGCGACGGGCTCTTGTCCATGGTGGTCTGGTGAATTGCGTCGTTGGACGGGTACGGCTGTTTGGGAACGTCGGCGGCGGTGAAGAGCGTCATGTTGGTTCCGAGCAGGAATTTCTGCACTGCAAACACCGTCAGCGCCGCCTGGCCGTGTTAATCACATTAGTCGTGTTAATACATTCCAATTTTTAGTAAGATTGTACCAAACATACAGTAACAAAAGACAGAGTACTGTAATGCAAAAAAAAAAAAAGCTTTCAGCTTTTCAGCGATAGTCGTTCATACAGAGATTCACAACTTCAGCTTATGGAATCATGCACCAAAAATTCATCAGGAAATGATGGTGTTGGCTTTATGTAGTGTGTGTAAGGCAGCCGTACTTGGTTCCTAAAGTTTAGGAAGGTTAAAACAGAGATGTGGAACAGTAAAAATAAATTCACAGCACGGTAACAGTGCTACCCAATAAGAGTGTGCCGTACAGAACGGTTTCTGCTTCCTGCCCAAATTTTTCAAAGAGGCAGTATTAAATGCCAGATAACACCGCAGCAGCGGTGCAAGTATTAGATTATTAGTTTAGGGAATAATTTGCTCTTAACTTCACACTATCGGGTGTCACCCAGAAGAGGATGGGTCTTATTTTAAGTCTGGTTCCTCTCAAGGTTTCTTCCTCATGTCGTCTCAGGGAGTTTGTCCTTCACCACTGTCGCCTCTGGCTTGCTCATTAGGGATCTAGATTAACATCTGGATTTCTGTAAAGCTGCTTTGCGACAATGTCCATTGTTAAAAGCGCTAAACAAATCAAATTTAATTGAATTTAACCTTCCGCAATTGATCAAAACCATGTAGAAATATCGTTTTCTTTGCTTTTTACCTGCTTGTTATTTAAAAAAGGGAGTGCATTCTTTGTCAGGAACATTGTTTGTTGGAACCGACGTTCATTTGTGCTCCCAAACTTTAAGATCTCTTTACTTCCAGAATAGAAAAAATAAAGAGCTGAAAGTATCTGACAACCTCAGCACTTGAATATGGTCACACCTATTAGTCTTTGCTGTTTATAAATGCTAAACTATACTGTTTTTGTCGTGAACTGTCCTTTTGCAGTGAGCCAAGTGTTATTTGGTGAGTGACCACAGGTGGCAGTATAAGTACTTTAGGTGTGGAAGTAGAGTGGCGCTCGTCTAACCTGCCTCGTGCGGCTGTGTACATGTGGAGATGTGAATAAAGGCGAACTGGAAGATGATTAAAAGTGATGATTTCCTGCACCTAATATACCACAGAGTTTGTACTCTTATTGGCATTAATACAGTGTACACTATCATCTGGGTTTAAACGTCAAGGCAGTAGCAAGTGTTATCAAACTGCATTGTAGTGCACACTAAAGTTCACCACAGGACGTGAGTTAGTAGAGGTAACGTTAGTGTATTGGGTTTAGTACACTAGAAGGTGTGATCTACACTAGTGAGAGAGTAGGAGGTGGTGGTTTGGACAGCAGCCTCTGGTTGTCCTCTAGAAAGGCGATGTTTTTAAATCTGTGCATGGTTAGCAGACACAGATATCCCTGAAACGCAAATTTTGAACAGTCAAATATGTCTGTAGTTGTGTGTATGTGTGTGTGTGTGCGTGTGTGTGTATGTGTGAATTACCCAGATGAGGATGGAGAGGAAGGAGAAGGCGATGGCGGCACGCGCCGCATCCGAGGCTTGCTCCAATGGCAGCTCCCTAGGGGAAGTGCGACTCCACTGATTGGCCAGGAAGCAAAATCCCACAAACCAGAGGAATGCCCAGAGTCCTGCAAGGGCATGATGGGGAGGT
>JAOUQW010000025.1:370661-385477 GCA_028565825.1 Olivaichthys viedmensis | reverse complement strand
CGACATTTCATTTCAATGTATACGTGGTATATGGAGAAATGACAATAAAAACCTACTTGAACTTGAACTTGAACAATTATGTAGCGGCTTGCTGGTTTTACATTTATTTAAATAGATTTTATAGCAAACGCAGTGCAAAGTATAATGTTATTTAGTTAATCCAGAAGGTAGAGTAAGATTTTATTGAACAGTTTAGGTGATAGATAGGCAATGGCCAACATCTTGCTGGCTGGTTTTGAAGAAAAAAAAAGAAGAAAAAAAGCAAATGAGTTGTTTAGGAGTCGAAAGAGTCGGCTCTTTGGTGAGCTGTGCTGATTGCTCTGACTCACTGAAAAGAGCTGGAATTCCCATCACTACTGATCACCACGAGGGCGGGAGAAATCCCTCGAGGTAGCTAGGTTCTTGTAAATAGACCCATAGAACCATCTGCTGTTGAGGAGAGCAATGTTGCCCATTTAAGAGAAAAACTTTATAAGTGGGAAAAAATCGTGCCAAAATGTATCAGTGTATTTGTTTAACATCTATTTGGCTTTTATAGAAAACTGTGTATGTGTCAGCCCTATTTGAAGCATGCTTAATTTCTCCTCAAAAAAATGTTGTATTTGTTTGTTATGTCTGATTGGCATTCATGGTTTTAGGGATTCAAATCTGCGCTAGCAATGGGTTTCGTTGATATGTCTTAATGTGAGCCATGTCGACGTGTGCATTCTAATGTTAGCGATCCACCACTGATAACTTACCTCACTAACATTTCAGACTAATATATGAAAAACCTGGATTAAATATGGAAAATGTGTACGTTTTTTCCACACTCTTTTGACGCCCTGCAAAAAAAAGCATGCAAGAGTACGTGTTTATTTAAGCTAGAAAATAACTGAATCACAAATCTTTCTTTGCAACTTTCTATTCAAATGATATGCTAGGTTAATTTTAGCTTCTGGGTCAGCATAAGATAGAAAAGACAGGTAACTATAAAATGATAAACAAAACCAATTTTACTCTTTTCATTGTTTATTTATTATTCATATCATATATATTACACACCAACCTTCTTTACATATGGTTGAATCTTAATAATAACAATTAAAATTTTAATTCATTTAAAGCACTTTGCTTATGTTGTGTTTTAAATATTTTTTTGCACATCCTCAAAACTATTGTCCTTTTATAGAAAACTTAAAGTTGCACTGTGATTACTGTGTATTTATTAAAATATTTTTATGCTGAAAAAACAACAGTAGCAGCCATTGTGTCACTTCCCTGATAGGAAAACTATTGTGTTGTGACGGGTGTTGTCACGCGCGCGACTGAGCGCGGGATATAGCGTGGCATTCGCCATGGCGACGGCCGCCACGCGCTTGTGTTTTTGTTTCGTTGTCTTTGTCACGTGAGTGCTGTTAAATGCTGTTCCTTGTTCGTCTCTTGATTATTAAGTGTTTAAATACCCGCTTGTTTCCGTCCTGTGTTGTCTCTCGTTGTTTATGCTAGTGTGTTTGTGTGTTCAACACGCCTGTCGCGGCGTGTATAAGTCTGTCTAGACCCGGTCCTGTATTTAAAATAAAGATGTTGTTTAAAAGGAAGAAGAGCCTCGCGCATGTGTCCTCGCGCTCGCGCCGCCAAACCATGACAGGTGTGTGTTTTATCATCATGCTACCAAATTTTCAGCAGTATGTGTTCTTTGTATCAGGGAACCCGTCCTCTTCTGGTTGACACCCGCGATAGTGGGATTATAGGTCATTATAGGTCTAATACAGTAGACAGTTATATAAAGAAAAAGGCAACAGCACTAAATGTGTTAAAATGATACAGAATGTTTGGTAAGATCACATTGTGAATATGAGTCCTGGGATGCGCATAAGACAGTCTTTATGATTACAGCTGCAGTCTGTAGAGATGCAAGTCTGCAGTATCGAGGTGAGATCATCCATTTAAGCATGAAGGTGAGTCCTAGGAAGGTTCAAGTGTCACGGTACCTGGACCATGGTTTCTAGTTATAGCAAAAAGATCCATCCTGTAATTGTCCACCCCGTTATCCACTTTAATGTACCAACATGGACTGCGATGTTACACCATGTGACAAATGTATATCAACAAATTCTTATTGATAGAATAGCTCTAAGTGCAGCAGGAAGGCAAAGGCTATGTAGCGAGCGTTCTGATGCAGACCCAAAAAGGAGAAGTAAAATGAGTTGGAGAAATGGAAAAGGAAAAGAGAGACAGGAAAGCACAATGGACTCAAAAGGGGAAAAAATGGGGGTCAAGATCTAGAGCCAAAGCCAGCATACTGCCACAGCTTCTGACACCTCTAAACACCATCTCCGTTATCATGAATTTCAAGGTTGGAATATACTCACTTAAGATACTCATCCTCTAAGTGTAGTCTAAGTCCTTAGGCAATGTACAGCTCATGCCACACTTTCACATTCATCTGCACTGTATTTACTTATTTACTTATTTATTTAGTTATTTATTCAACCCTGTTTTATTGATGCTATGTCTTTCACGTTTTTGACACTTTATCTCATCCTGACACTGGAGTAGGATCACTTGCCCCTTTACCACCACACCACTTTATTTATTACTTACTTATTTACTTATTGTCTGTAACTCTGTGTCCTTGTAAGATTTGTGTTTTGTAGCGTCCTCGTAATTTGATGTGTCTTGTTTGCTACTGTGACAAAACACTTATCCATCCATTCATCGAGGACATGATCTGGTGCAACGTGACCCATTAAACCTTTTCAGGTTCGCATGCTTCTGAACCTGACACAAAAGCTGTAACTTTTTATTCGTTTAACCTTTTAGACAACGACATTGAGGGAAAAACTGAGATGAAAACTCACAAAACCATGATGCTTAAATTAAATTATTTATGTGGCTCTGTATGTCTATGCTTAATGTGTGTTACCAATACAACTTTTTAAATATTTGAAATATAAATGATTTAATAATTTTCCTATAACTATTAACTAAATATTTTAATAACTTGTATTATTAAATATTTTTTTTAAATTTGGAATATTTTCATTAAAGACCTTTCCTAATGTTATCTTATGTGCTCTATTAATTTACTTAATTACCAATTTCTAACTGTTTCTCTCAGTTCTCAGATGTTGCAGATGGACCTATTCTGCATTAATAAGGTTAAAGTCCAACTCCTAAACTGTTAACTCTGACCGCTGTACCCATTGTTGCCCTTATCAGAGGTCAAAAGGTGATTTTCCATGATTACCTGTGACATGGCAACCACTTCCTACCTGTGCATCATGCATGGTAATGATGGAATTGACTTACATGCGGAAGGATTTAGATGAGGATCTGGCAACCGGATATCCACACCCTTACAGATAGAAATGATAAACCAAGGAAATTCATGAGATGACTGCCTCAGGGCATGCAACTCACACACACTCACACAGACACATGTATTGCCATCTTCGTGGGAGATCCCCATTGATCTGAAATCTGCATAAACATGACCCTTAACTTCAGGAACCAAAAGGAAATCATTAAAAAGAAAAAAAAGAACAACAACATCCTCAAAACAGCATAATGTTCATAGGATTTTATTATTGTGTATTTTGGTTCCTGGAAAGAGAGTAAAGCAATGTATTAAAACACAAACACACACACACACACAAGGCTTGTGGCCCTTCCATATATTCTGGTGTCTTGGCTTTCTTTGATGCTCACACACACACACACACACTCATTAAAACAAATAGCAAAGCGCACCTTTGCTCTTGGACCAACTGGAGAAGAATCGCTACATTTTTAATGACCAAAACTGGAGCATGCCGGCGTGGAGTTCCTGACCAAAAATAGTTGGGAGGTTACATCAGGCTTTGGCTTCTATGGTTACATCCTTACAACAGGACAGTATTTTTAATTACTTCTGACACTTTGATGGTCCGTCTCCATGTAGAAGACATTCAACGTCTGCTAATTAGCCTCGCATAAATTGACCAGTCATCACTCACTCATGCTAACAGAGTATTAGGCTTCACTGTAATACCTTCCATTAGCATGGACAGTGAATTACGCCAATAAGGATTCATTAATACTTTTTTCAAGCTGCTGAACATTAACCCCTCAGAAAGTCTTCTCTAACTAATAACAGCTGGAAAACGTTCTGTGAAAAGTCAATTGATCAATTCCTAAGGTATAGCATTCGTCTTAAGATTTCCCCAATGATTGGGAATGACTGTATTTAAACTATATTCTGCTTCCCAGCTAGCAGAGACAGTTATTAAAATGTTTCGTAAGTATTCGACGGGTTCTAAGAAGGTTAAACTGTAACATTCCAGAAATTATGTTCCTGTAATGTTCTAGAAACATATGCTGTAATAATGCTTTGCTACACAATGTTATTCGATTGTTGCTCACAGTTCCTACAATATGCAATGTTGCAGCAACGTTGTAGGAACGTTTATAAACGTTATGTTCTCAGAACACAAAGAAAACTTGACAGATTGAACGTTCTTGGAAGCAAATGTTGCTAGAACTGTAATGCTCAGAAAACATAAAATTGTTACCTGGGTTAGCATTGCTGATGCTGTTGATGCTATACAAAATTCATAAAGAATACATCAGAAATTTTCCTAAGTTAAAGTTTCATATTCTTAACATATCCTTCATATTTAAACTCTTATTCAGTTGTACACAGTCAGCAATGGGGTCTCAGTGATCATGACATATGTCTACATTTACATGCTTTGAACCTGTGTGAAGTATGAATGTAGTATTCAGGCCTACATTTGTTTTAGTTTTGAACTTGATATGAATCCATCTCTCTCTCTGTTTCTCTCTCTCCCTATCTTTCTCTTTCTGTGTGTGTGTGTGCCATTGCAGGTCTCCGTACCTACATTATTCATGTTGGAATGAGACCTGAGCTAAAGTTACATCATGAAGATCTGACAAATTAAGGCTCCTTCTACAGTCCCGCAACAGCACTGACACAGACACAGATCCTCTGACACAGTTACTTCACTCTTTGCTAAGTTACTAATGATAGGTCTAACCAAGCAGATCGGGTAAAATTCAGGAACTAGTTATTCCTGTTTATGGTCTTTGCAAAGGAGCCTCTGCCTCTCAATAATAGACAGAAGGAACAAATGTGTGAATAAGTGTAGGAGACATACAGAACTTACTTCAACAGAGGAACTTCACCCGTGGGACTCTTTTTGGTCTGAGAAGCGGAGCCATGAGGACAGAGATTTATACAGTTACAACCCAGGCAGTACACATCACCAGACCCTAAGGAGTGTGAGCACATCCAAAGGTAAGAAAAGATGTGTGGTGCAGTTTATGTTTTATCTTACTGTAAGAAATGTAAACTGTTGTTTCATTCTTGAGTCCTTGAGCCAGAGGTCTTAGGAACTTTTACATGTTGTCTTATGTATAGAGTTGGTAGAATTTATTTGCTGTAGTTGTGTACAATTTTGTAGATTTGATTTTTGGGTGTGTTTTTTTTTTTCTCAGTGAGGCTGCAAAATAGCATGGTCTTAGAAGAAGGACAAAATGCCAGGCAAAAAGGGTGACTCAAAGTCAGCGGCCAAAAAAGGGGTGAAAGCAGAGCCTGAAAAAAGCAAAGGCAAAGAGGAAGAAAAAAAAGGGAAAGATGACAAAAAGGGGGCTAAAGATGACAAGAAGGGAGGGAAGGATGATAAGAAAAAAGGAAAAGAAGAGCCTCCCAAAGGTAAAGGAAAAGATTATGGAAAGAAAGGAAAGGGGGGGAAAGTAGTCAGTGAGTCAGAGGAGAGTTCAGATGCAGAGCTGATTGAGGATGAGGAGGAGATGAGTGACAATGAGGAAAAGGATGAAGAATCAGAAGGGGACACACGCAAGCGTGGCCATGGAAAGACTGGAGCTAAAGGCAAAGCAGCAAAGGGAAAGTCCAAATCAAAACATGCTGCATCAGACGAGGAGGAAGAAGATGAAGAAGATGAAGAGGATGAGGAAGATAAGGAAAATGAAGAAAGTGAAGAAGAAGATAGGAAAGGGAAAAAAAAAAAAAAAAATGCCCATAAATCCAAATCTAAACCTGAGGCACATGGAACGAAGAAAAAAGCAAAAAAGAAGGATGAGCTTCTGCCTGAGCCATCATTAGAGGAAACAAAGAAAATAGGGTCGAAGGACACCCCCAAACTCTTTGGCTTCTCTGGAATAGGGAGGACAAAGAGCTCAAAGAAGCGACTTAAAAGTACATCTAGACTGTTTCTCGGATTTGGCAAGCAGAAGAGTCTTTTGGTCAGAAAAAAGAGAAGGAAATCTGTTTTGAAGAATGCCCCTAGGCTGCTGATGGGTTTTAGGGCCAGTAAGAAAAAGAAGAAAGAGAAGGAAAAAAATGACCAGTTAGGACGTAAGCCATCCTACATGCTACTTAAAATAGGTGGCAACAAACCGGCAGAGAAGAAAACAGGGTTTTTCAGAGGGCTTTTTGGGAAAAAGCAAGCAGATGATGAGTCTAAGTTTAAAAACCAAAGTCGGATATTGGGTAAAGTTGCTGGAGCAACAAACTGGCTCACTAAGAAGTTCCTCTCGATAAAAGGGAGACAGAGATCAGTTGATAGGAATCATGGCCGCTGGGGACAGTCAAGCACTAAACGATTACCTGTGGGGAGTCGACAGACAAGCATACGAGGACCTCGAGGGCATAACAACTATGGATATGAACCTGATTTTGATGAATATGACTATAATAACCAAGGTACAGTGAGAACTGGTGCATTTAACAGACAGTCGTTCCAGAGACACTCAAACAGGTATGAGGCTCCTGCTGATAATTATGACACACGGTCCCAGGATCAAGGCTATTATGAAATCGACGATAAATACTACAACCCACAGATGGACATACAGAATGGGGGAGACTATTATGATGATGGTATGGGCTACTATAACACATATTCTACACAAAATCAAATGGGCTACTACCCAGAGGAGATGGAATACTATGGCCAACAGCAGCTAATGGATCCATATTACAATGATAGCATGGAATACTATGATGAGAGCCAGTATCTAATGGAGGATAACTATGAACCTTATGGAAGTGACACAGAGTTCTATGACCAGGGTCAGTTTGATTATTATGATGACCCTCGGGGTTTCTATGACAATCCATATGGTGAGGTTGGAGTAGGTGATCCATACATTAATTTATATGGAGCTTATGAAGATCCATATTTCCAGGACTACCAGGTTCAGTACAGGGAGTCAGGGGTTACTCCGTATCTTGAGTCTTCCTATAACATGTACCAGCCATATGGTTATACTATGCATGATATAATGGAAGGTGATGAGTTTGATGATGTCCCCATAGAGCCAATGGTTATTCAAGGAGATATGTTCAGAGTTCCAAGGCCTCAAGTGAAGCTTTTTGGTAAAGAAAGGATACTTGTTGAGGTTCCACCATCGTCCCCACAATACAATCTTGAAGAGATGTCAGAGATTTATTATGAAAATGAACCATTTAATGCTTATGCACCTATGGATGGTGCTTTTCCTGCACAGGTATACACACAAGAACTGCTCCATTCAGTGGTGCCTCAGATCCCCACACCAACTGCAATGTTAATTAAGCATGCTAATAGTCCTCAGGGGTTTGTGAGCCCTACCATTCAACGGTCTCCACATATGTCACCTATAGCTCAAGGTGGTGCTTTTCCCCCATCACCTACACCAAGCAGGAGGTCCATGGGGACGATGGGTTCCCCTGTACAGAGACCCCTGTCTCCTATGGTAGCAAGATAAGGATTCAGAGAGCCATTAATTGATGTGGGGCACTCCCATGTTGCCATGCAACAACAAAGCTTCCATGCCTCTCCTCAGCCCTCCATGCGTCCTGCAGGCAAACTTCCTGTGAGATGGAGCTTCTCCCCACAGCCCTCTGTACGTGGATTTGGAGATAGGGAACTGCCTCCAAAACTAAGAGGGATGTCATCTCCACTTAATAATGTTCAATGCCCCCCTTCCCCATATGGACATAGAAAAACCAGCCCACCTGCTTCTCCAGCACTCTTTAGTCATTTTCAGCCTCAGGCCTCATTCATAGAAGCTAGGTCTTCCCCTGAGCCTATGACTCGCCGAATGCCTTCACGAGTGCCTTCACCCCACCCTAGCCCTCCAGCTTCTTCTTATGGTTCCATCCGCAGGCAAAACCCACCACATTCCCCTGGTGCCTCTATAAGGAGACCCAGCCCACCCTCCTCCCCATCAAAAACTCATAATATATTTGGTGTCAGGAGGCTTCAAGGCTCCAGATCTCCTAGGCAAATGAGTCGTCCAACCTCTCCGCAGATGAGCATGCGTCCTATGGGCAGTGTTCAGCATATGGATGCCGATAGGCCAGGCTCCCCATTCGGAGCTCACAGATCATCACCTACCCCTTCACGGAAAAGTTTTGCAATTGGTTCAGAATATCCACAGCCTCCTTCGCCAGCTGGACCCCGATCACCGTCACCCAGCCTCTCCCATCGGTCAACCCGCTTTATGAGGAATCCACCCCCATTTGGATCACCTGTTGAGCAACTGCATGGAATGGGGCGTCCAAACATTCCCATGGGAGCTGTAAAACCCTCTCTGGGTCGAATGAGCCACTCTGGTGCTCCAACCAAAAATGTGCCTCCTTTCAGAGCATCCATACGTAGCAACAGATCTGTCATATCTCAGGACATCAGAGCCTCCCCAAAGCTCTCAGGGCAACACCCTAGGATGGTCATTATGGAGCAGAGACACTTCATTCCCCCAGGAAGGGCAGGTCCCACACAGAACCCACAAAGACCTGTTGGTCTTGGCCATCCTGTAGTGGCCAGGCAGTCTCTGAGGCGAGGACCCCCTTCACCACAGCCTTCTCTAAAACACATCGGTCCTATATCACTCCAACCTTCCATTAGGCATCGGTCTAGGCCAACTTCCCCTCACCCCTCCATCAAACATGGTTCACCATTACCAGTACGTGCTCCTTCCCCTCGTGCACCACCCTCACCTATCCTCTCAAGTGCTTTTCAAAATGTTCAGATGCCTGAAGCATCTCATTACCCTAATGGAGTAGAACCTGTTCCTGTGGAATTTGACCAAATGATAAGTGTGCCTCAATCACCTATGTTCATTAGTGCTCTACAAAATCAAAGAATTAGTAGGGCCTCCTATAAACCCCCCAAACAGCAACCTATGCCACATTATTCCCCTGAAGTCACTGTCATAGAGCAGTTTCCTGAGCAACCATTTTCACCACGGTTGTCAAATGCCTTACAAAATCCAAATTTGCGCAATGCTACTTATACCACTGTGCTGCAAGCAGCACCAGCACCACGTACCATAATACAGCAGTATCCAGAGGTAGTTGGATCTCCTCTTATATCAAGTGCTCTGCAAAATGCTCAGCTCGGTGGAGCCTCTTATGCGCTACCCCTGCAAAGACCAGGCTCTCCATATGCTTCGCAAGTGGCACAGCTTCCTGGCCCGCCATCCTCCCCACTGCTATCAAATTCTTTAAAAAACCACAGCCTCCAAAATGCTTTATTTGCTTCATCATTACAACCACCAATGTCACCATATGCTCCTGAAACAGAAATGCTTGAACAGGGTTTAGATCACCCTGCATCCCCTACGCTGTCTAGTTCTATTCAAAATCCTTACCTTCATAATGCCTCATTCAAATCAGTCTTGCAGATACCTTCTTCCCCCTACTCACCAGTTGTGTCAGAGTATGATTACATAGCGGAGCCAGGCCCTGGCCCCCTCCTTACTAATGCTATTCAAAACCCCAATGTCCGAAATGCTTCTTACCGAACACATTTACGTAGGAGGGGATCCAGATATGCCCCTGGTTCAAGGGGATCACCAGTTCTCTCAAATGCTATACAAAACCAACAAATCCGCAAGGCTTCTTACCAAACACAACTGGCTCATCAAAGGAATACCTACTCCTATGCTCCCATTGTGGGTTATAGCCAGGGCCCCAGGAAGTCTCCTATTCTCTCAGATGCCCTGTACAATCCTCAAATCCGTGGTGCACCCTACAATCTTCCTGGTGGCACACTGGTTCATGGGAATCAAGTGGTAGATCCAGCTACCTCTCCAATGCTCACTAATGCATTACAAAATCAACAGGTCCGGAATGCTTCCTACAGACTTTCAGATGGAACCATAATAAGCATGGAGCACCCACAACAGTCCTTGTCTCCAAACCTCTCAAATGCCTTGGAGAACACAAACCTGAGATATGCCGCTTATAGACTTCCAGATGGAACTATAATCACCACAGACTCCCTTCAACAACAACCTTCCTCTCCAAATCTATCCAGTGCCTTGCAGAATCCAAACCTTAAAAATACTTCCTACAGACTTCCAGACAAGACCATTTTTACAGAATGCCAACAGAAGCAAACATCTCCCAATCTGTCACGTGCACTTAGAAACAATAACATTCGAAATGCATCCTATAGGCTGCCAGATGGGACAGTTATTTTTACTGAGCAACAGGTGGATCCAACTCCTCCAGCTCTGTCCAGTGCACTTCGAAATCCAATCATTCAAAATGCATCCTATAGATTAGGTGATGGCACAATAATTTTGCCTAATTATGGGCAGTCAAAACCTACCTCCCCAAATATAGCACATGTACTTCAGAACCCACAGATGCGAAATGCAAGTTATAGATTACCGGATGGGTCTATTATAACCACACAACTTACTTCTCCTTCCCCTAATTTGGCAAGTGCACTTCAGAATCCAAACATGCGCCATGCAACCTATAGGCTACCTGATGGCAATATAGTCAGTGCTAATCCAGTACACACACCTAATTTGGCCAGTGCCCTCAAAAATGCAGACCTCAGAAAAGCCTCCTATAGGCTTCCAGATGGATCAATAATTTCTCCAAATGCTAAACCAGCCAGTCCAAACCTTGCAGAGGCCTTGAAGAATGAAAGCCTTCGCAAAGTCACATACCAACTACCAGATGATTCTATTATATATGCAGATCCTCAGCGTAATAAAAGCAATCCAAACCTTTCACAAGCCCTTTTAAACCAAAATCTCCGTAATACTACTTACCAGTTGCCTGATGAATCCATCCTCATGCAAGGTTTTGCAGTTTCAACATCACCTCAACTGAAGGATGCTCTAAAGAATATTGGCCTGAAGAATGCCTCTTACCAGCTGCCTTCAGCACTATCCACTGTGACAGCATCTGGATTGATTATTGGGCCAGATGGCAGATATGCAATTGTGTCCCCACAGAGAAAAGGCCCCGATGAGCACTGGGCCATTAATGCCAGGGAGGGACAAAGTGCAGAGGATGTGTGGGCTGCAGAGAAGGTTTTGCCTCATGGAACTGTACAGAATCTTACCAAGTGGTCTATGTACCATGATGAAAACATGATAGACCACCTTTCTCCACCACCTACTGGTCTTGGGTCCAGGGAGGAAGAAGTGCACTGGGTACCAGATCGGGAAGGGGAGCCCACAGGCCAATGGTTTGATAAGGTAACTTACTTCACTTAATTTTATTTTGATCAGTGGTAGAGCAATGTCTCATAACTGTTTTAAGATTTTTGCTGTGTTTTTAGAGTTTTAAATTTGCAAAAAGAAAATGTTTGAAAATATTTGTTTAGTTAATGTGATCTGTATGTAATACAAAGTTCAGAGTCAAATATCTAGTTTAGAAGCAAGTCAACTTAAAATGCATAGTCAACACAAATTATTTAATTCTTTAATTCTCAACATCTCATGAACCTTCACACAATCTTTTCAGAAATCTAACTCTGGGTTCTGAGTTTGTAATCTGCCATTTCAGATTGATGTAGGTCATGTCAAAAAGATTTATAGATAGTGTGTTTAATTCACCCAGGCCTGGTATAGCTTACCTGTATGGTAATGATGGAAATGTCACTCCCGAAAGTCTGTGTGGTTTTGAGCCTTGACAAAAGGCCTAGCCAAGCTTAACTATCTCCAGCAGGGTTTAGCTGCAGGGTCTGTGACTACATGGGATGTCAGATGAGATTTACAAGACTGATTATAACCATGCTTAGGTTACCCTGTTGACAGCTGGTATCTCTACATTAATTTGACTCCGGCCAGTGTGGTCATCCACTGACCACATTTTATTAGGAAATAAGTCTGAATAAGTTAGGGTTGAGAGTATAATTTAAATCAGTTTTGGATGATTTCAACATAACTAAAATAACTGATGTCATTTCTTACCACTGGAGTAAAGTATAAGGATTATGGTACACTTGATCACATTTATATGAGTGGAAATGTCTAATTCCTGTTTTGTAAACAGATGTATTCTATAAGGAGCCTGCCCACTATGAGATACAGAGAGAAAAGAGAAGGTGATGGAATTGAGGACATGACACAGTTGGAGTAAGAAAACATAAATAAACATATTCACACACACACAAATGCACACAGAAATGAAGGAACACATACTCTGCAAAAGTATGACAAAGTGATGATTAGATAAAATTATATTTTGAATGGATGATTGCTTCTCCCTTCCCCACAGGGAGTTAACAGAGGGAGCTGTTTTAATGAACCTGAAGACCCGTTTTGACCAGGACCTCATCTACGTAAGTCAGCATACTGCTATATATGGTTGATTTATTTATTATATATATTATTTTATTTACAAGTGTTAATACAACATAAATGTAACAATAGCAATGTTAAAATTAATTTAAATCATTTTTTGTTCTATTTGATTTACGCAGTTCATGGTAATGTCAGCTTTATGTAATTGCTAGAAGTTTGATGTTGTCCACTCTAATTCTTAGGAGTATGTTAATGCTTTCGTACCTTAGCCTCTGATGTAACAGCAGAAATATAGAGATAGATTTACGACAAAACTCTGCAAATGTGTAGAGCAGGTTTTGTAATTGCAACTTGCAATATTTGAATTTGAAAGACAATCTGTAAAGTAAATTTTTATGATTGTAACTTTCAAACTGTATCGAACTGTAATTGACTGTAATCGAAAGTTACGATTACAAAACGTACTTTACATATTTGCAAATAATACTTTACAATTACAGATCGTGTTTCATATTTACAGATCGCAAGTTACAATTGGAAAAGCTGTTCTTCGTCTTAAATTATTCTCTATACTGAAACACCTTTTAAAACATTTGTACTTTGTGGTGTTTCTGTCGTTCTCTTTCTTTTTCTGATTAGACTTATATTGGCTGTATTCTGGTATCAGTGAATCCATACAAGTTGTTGAACATCTATGGCACAGACATGGTCGTGCAGTATAACGGTCATGGCTTAGGGGAGAACCCACCGTGAGTGTAAAAAACTTAATTACACAACTTCATCTGCACAAAATTGCCACAAAACTGTCAAACTACTGTGTTAATACTACTGTAGCATTCCCTGCCTTATTAACGTAGGCACAGCATTGTACAGTGACAAAAAAAAAAAGGACAAAGTATCAATTTCAGGATTAATAGGGAAAGGTCATGTGTGTTTGTTTATGTGTGTGTGTGTGAAAGAGAGAGAATGAGAAAGATTTTATGTTCCCTTACATGGACATTTTGATACGACTAAATGCATTTGTTAATATGTTAACAGTTCTTGTCTTTCCTGTAAGGCTTTGGCAATACTGTAACTGTATATGGTCATGCAAATAAAGCTTATTTAATTGAACTGAAGAGAGGGAGACAGTGACTGTCTCATATTTCTCAAACCAGTTACATGCTAACAGATGGACACATCTTGTAACAGGAGAATAAGCCAGAGATTGTGTAGGTGTGTGTTAGTGTGTTGTTCCAAGATAAAGTGACCTCAGACCTAGAAATGATACCGGGGTGTATTCTTTGTTACTTACATTTGACTGTCTCTAATTATTTAACAGTACAAGAAGAGTGTTTCGAAGCTGTTCAGTGAAATACTTCAAATATTTGTTGGTTTCTAACTGACATATTTGGGTTTGTTTGCCTTTGTTGTAGTCACCTCTTTGCAATTGCAAACCTGGCGTACACAACAATGATGGACGTCAAGCAGAACCAGTGCATTATCATCAGGTTAGGGTTTGTTTCCAACCAAATACTTCACAAATTGGAAACAAATTTCCAAAAAGTGAATCGTTGTGTGTTTCCAACTGCTGTTATGCGAATTTATTTATAGTGCAAATTCAAAGTTGCATTAAAAATAGGTGGATGGAAACCTCACTAATGTCATGTTTAAGTTTTAAAACTTTAAGCAGCATTATTGTGCTTGTGTTTCAGTGGAGAGAGTGGTTCGGGCAAGACAGAAGCTACCAAACTGGTCCTGAGATACCTCACTGCCATACACCATGAGCGCAACATAACACAACAGGTACTCACACACATTAAATAGGACAAGTGTTCCTGCAAATGCTTTTCAGTCGTTGAAAATTCATAAAATTTTATATTACATTGTTACATGTTTAATTATTTCCTTTACTGTACACTAAACAGAATACAAATGTTGTGTCTTTTGACATTAGCTTTGGTTCTTATGGTAGTCTTAAAGGAGGTTTTCAGACAAATTAAAACATTTAAACAAAGACAGATTCTATACACTTGCAGAAAAAAAGGTACTGAACTGTACCTTTCCTTGTCGATGGGGTGGTACCCTTAAGGGTACATCTTTTGTACCTTTAGTATATATCTTTCACCTGGAAACCTGAATATTATTATATTATTATTTACCATAATTTAAGGTACATAATTAGACCTTAAGGACCACTATTGTACCTTTAGTTCACTTTTAGAGTAAAGCTTTAAAGGTACACTACATGCACCTTCCCAGGTAAAAGATACATACTAAAGGTACAAAAGATG
>JAOUQW010000025.1:342486-355908 GCA_028565825.1 Olivaichthys viedmensis | reverse complement strand
TAACTTAAAGAGAGAGAGAAAAAAGAGAGAGGCTGGTGAGGGAACCACTGTTTATAGCTGTTAGAACGTAAGTGAGACCAGGAACTAACTCGTTTCAGACGTTCCACAACTTTAAACGTGACTATAAACGGATAAAAAGTGCGACGTGTCGTTCTTTAATGAATAAAAATGTGCGACCGTTGGCAAACCGCTGTGGTATAAGCGGAATAAAACACCAAGTGCGTTCATAAAGTATTCAGACCCCTTTATATTTGACCTCATCTCGTTACATTAAACCCTTACTGTAAAACGTGTTAAACTCAGTTGCCATATCTTCATTTCTCACGGTTATTTCACAATTATTTTTTCAGTTGATTTTTTTTTTTGCTTCATGTTTTTGGATTGCTGTCTTTGTTTACAGGCCAGGGATGCACTTGCATTACAAATTTTTTTTTTTTACATATATTTAAAAAAAAAAAAAACATTTTATTAAAACAGAGGCACATTTTCTCCTTGTGACCCACCAGATTTTTTTTTAGGAAACTTTTTTTGTCTGGTCTCACTCACTTTAGTTCTGTAATAAAATGTGTTCAACAATCTGAATAAAATTCGCAGACTTGTTTTTGTCGCCCGCGCGCCATTTGCTGTGAGCCCACGTGCGGTGCCTTTGAACCTTCTCGGCGCATGCGCACTACGGAAAACAGGTTTACGCTACGCGACTCGCCGCCGCCGCCGCCGCTTCCTCCTCCGCCTCCGCTACGCGCCGGGCTGCTTAAACCGGGCCGGTTATTTAATTTACTGATAAACAGCCCTTCCTCCGCCCGCGTGGCGGATTAGCGACACCGCGTCGTCAAACACGAGAGACCGTTGCAGTGCCCGTGGTTAGCTTTAGCCGAGTTAGCTTTAGCCGAGTTAGCAAGCTAGTCCGGTGTGTTGCTAGCCTAAACGCTCGTTAGCAACCAACCGTAACTTCGGGTTCTTTACGTGAACCCCGGACAGTTTCTGTAAGCGTTCAGGGAAGCGCGTTCGTGCACACAGCGTGTCCTTTTAAAATAATAATAATAATAATAATAAACAACAACAGACTTTTATTTTGTAGCTCGCCCAGCTAGCGGTTAGCATACGCAGTTAATCCTCCGCGTCGCGTCATGCTGCCTTCAAGCGCTGTTGGAGTTATGGTGAAGTACGTGTTCCCCACCTGAGGCTTGCACACGTGTTACTGACCCTCTTCTCCTCCTTCTCCTCTTTTTCTCATCCTTTTCTCATCCTTTTCCCTTTTTTCTCATCCTTTTCCCCTTTTTCCTCCTCCTTTTCTCATCCTTTTCCCCTGTTTCTCATCTTTTTCTCATCCTTTTCCCCTTTTTCTACCCCTTTTTCTCATCCTTTTCCCCTTTTTCTCATCCTTTTCCCCTTTTTCTCCCCCTTTTCTCATCCTTTTCCCCTTTTTCCTCCTCCTTTTCTCATCCTTTTCCCCTTTTTCTCCCCATTTTCTCATCCTTTTCCCCTGTTTCTCATCTTTTTCTCATCCTTTTCCCCTTTTTCTCCCCCTTTTCTCATCCTTTTCCCCCTTTTCTCATCCTTTTCCCCTTTTTCTCATCCTTTTCCCCTTTTTCTACCCCTTTTTCTCCTCCTTTTCTCCTTTTTCTCATCCTTTTCCCTTTTTCT
The DNA here is from genome assembly GCA_028565825.1 of Olivaichthys viedmensis. Classification (NCBI taxonomy): domain Eukaryota; kingdom Metazoa; phylum Chordata; class Actinopteri; order Siluriformes; family Diplomystidae; genus Olivaichthys; species Olivaichthys viedmensis. Next base: position 354,264 of record JAOUQW010000025.1, on the reverse strand, counting down.
ACCCCTTTTTCTCCTCCTTTTCTCCTTTTTCTCATCCTTTTCCCTTTTTCTACCCCTTTTTCTCTTCCTTTTCCCCTTTTCTTCCCCTTTTCTCATTCTTTCCCCCCCCTTTTTTCTCCTTTTCTTTCCTTTTCTCATCCTTTTCTCTCCTCTTCTTCTCCCCATTTCTCCTCCTTTTTTTCCTCTCCTTATATCCGTGAAAATGTCCGTTTCAGTGGTCGATGGTGGATAATCCTTCATGTTTTATAGCTATACACAACTTGTAAGTCGTCGCTGATGATGCCATAAACACGGGCTGTGCGTCTGGACGCGTTATGTGCATGTTCACGGTAATGTTCACAATCAGGATATCTACCTAGCTAGGGTTAGAAATAAAAAGGCTTGATTTTATTTTTATTTACGACTTTGTAAGTGGGGGAAATAGGATAAGGACAGGACAACCCGAGGGCCACGTGAACGCAGCGTTACTCTGAAGCTTGCGCTCATCATGGCCACATGAACTGCGCGCGTTCTCGTTTGGAGTGGCTCTGGAACACCAATATATATATTTTATTAAAAAAATGGCCACGAGTGGCTTCGCTGATTTGCGCGACAAGCTGAAGTCGATGACGCCTCACAGGGATAACCATAAAATCACGAAAGTTTCCTCCGAGCACAGCAGCAGCGGGAAGAAGCGCAAGGGCCGTGATTCGGGGGACGAGATGCGCGTGCACGAGGAGAAGGAGGAGGAGGAGGAGGAGCTGCTGCGCGCGTCGGAGGCGCACAAGGTAAAGAGCGGCATATCGCAGGAGCGCGCCTTCACGCCCGAGGAGTGCGCGTGCATCGAGGCCAAGATCGACGAGGTGGTCGCCAACGGGGACCGAGGCCTTTACCGGGAGCACACGGTGGACCGCGCGCCGCTGCGCAACAAGTACTTCTTCGGCGAGGGCTACACGTATGGCTCGCAGCTGGAGAAGCGCGGCCCCGGGCAGGAGCGCCTCTACTCCAAAGGGGAGGTGGACGAGATCCCAGCCTGGGTGCACGAGCTAGTTATCAACCCCCTGGTGGCGCGCGGCCTCATTCCCGAGGGCTTTGTCAACAGCGCCGTGATCAACGACTACCAGCCCGGCGGCTGCATTGTGTCCCACGTGGACCCCATCCACATCTTCGAGCGGCCCATCGTGTCGGTGTCGTTCTTCAGCGACAGCGCTCTCTGCTTTGGCTGCAAGTTCCAGTTCAAGCCCATCCGCGTGTCCGAGCCGGTGCTGTGCCTGCCCGTGCGCCGTGGCAGCGTCACCGTACTCAGGTGGGCGTCGTCAATTACTTTAAACCCTGAGGTTACGGTGCGGTATTGAACTCAGAAACATCAGGGGCCTTTAAACAAAGCAAAACACCCTGACTGTATTTGTATAGATGTTTGCCTTGCAGTTTACTAACCCCCCAGTCTAGGGGTCAAGTCCAGTCCTGGAGTGCCGGAGTCCAGCACACACCTACTCGGTCAGGTAATTGGCAGGTGAGTTGAATCGGGTCTTTATGCACCCAACCGCTGGACTCGGGGCCTCCGGGACAGGAGTTGATGCGCCTTGCCTGAATACTCGTGTCCTTACCCAGACTGTCTTGCGTCGTCATCGCAGGTTCACGTTTGCCTCTTTTAGTTTTTGCACTGAAGCTACGAGCCTCATGTAGCTCATCTTTATAACGCTTGTTTTCAAACCACATTGTTAACCCACGTCGTGTCATTAAGGAAATCTTTTTAAAAAAATAGCAGAAAAGTCCGTCTTTACAAATTTAGGTTCAAAGCGGAAACGATGTCATCGTCCGTATAACCTCCAGCTGTCAATTATCAAACCTGAGGCGGCAGCACAGACGCCGAACTGCATGAAGGAAAGTGATCCAGATTGTCCAAGATGGCAGTCGGGTTACAGCGTTCAGCGACGTTTTGTTCATTTTTATGGACTGTAAATATTTGTGTTCGAGTTAATGTGTGTCCTAAACCACGTTGGCGTGCGTGCGTGACGTTACTTTAACAGTGGATGTAATGTATCTGGGTGTGTCAACAGTGAGTACAGTGTATTTACAGAACCTATTTTGGGTGAGGTAGACTTTGATTAAGTCTTCGCTACATTGGCTTCATGACTCCGGGGCACAAACTAAAGAAGCAGACGTGAGACACCGAACATGGCTTGGCTGATCCACTACGCTTGGGGTGAGGGGAAAGTCGTGCAAGTGCTCTAATTTAACCACCATCAAGCACAGTTGCACTGCAGGGTTATTGTAATGAATTAAGGCTGTACACCAAACTAAATAATAATATACCACTCATGTCGTGTTATTTTGACTCCGGACGCGTTTCGGAACTTCATTTTGAACAGACGTGTCACCTCACACATCCCGTCACCGCACACATCCCGTCACTACACAGCGGGTGACTGCAGTGTACTTCAGCAATTATTGCTAAGGGCGTGGACGACGCTGCGGGTTGAACAGTTGATGTTTACCGTTCTGAATTGCCGTTTCAGTGGCTACGCTGCCGATGACATCACGCACTGCATCCGGCCTCAGGACATCAAGGAGAGGAGAGCGGTCATTATCCTCAGGAAGTAAGTGGATCTGTGAGACGCAGACGAGGAATTCTGCTAGTAATAATCTCGCTACAGTTTCTGAAAAGAAGGCAAATCCATGACGGCATGTGAAATAAACACTCGCATCAGTTTTAATTGAGCGTCTTTTACACGCGTGTTTTACACGACTACTCGAGTCAATAATCAGATTTCTTTACAAATATGGCACGAAAGCATACTGAGAATTTTTGTGCTTTGATCACTTCAAAGTCAGTTTTATCGCCTTTTTCTTTCTTTTTTTCTTCTTCCCCAACTTCAGATGTGTGTTAAATCACACAGGCAATTTCCATTTCAATGTATTATCTTTTAAATTTTTTTTAAATTTGTCTATTTTTCTATCTTTTTCAATTCCGTTTTCTTTTTCCTTTAAATTAAAATTTTCAATGTTAATTTTCCTATTTATTTTTATTAAAATTTTCTTGTTTGCTTTTTCCATTTGCCGTTTTCCTCTTTTCATATTCTATTTAGCTTTTTCTGATTCCTAGGGTCAGTTTCAAACTGTAAGATGCACGTTGTAGAGGAAAAGGGAACTCTGTGTAACTGCCGATCAGTTTTCACATGGAAACGAAAAAATCGAACAAAACGTTGATGGTTTTCGGTTTTTAAAACTTTTAAAAATTTCTTGTAATACGTTGAAATTGGTCCAACCAAAAAGAATCAAATTCTTTCAGCCCTAATTCTCTTTTTCTAATTCTTGGGTGCAAAACGAACATACAAGTTGTTGTTGTTATTATTATTATTATTATATAATTGTAATATTATATTGCTATATACCATGCACCTGCATCGAGCCGAGGACGGGCTCGTCCTGTTCATCCCACCGAAGAGAACGCAGCACAGGGCACCGCGCTGCCGCTGTAGCTCAGCCGAGAGCACAGTCGGCTGCAGAATCAACCAATTAAAATCTGATTCAAAACGAACGAGGTCAAGGCTTTGGACAGGGGAAAAAAATAAACCTGTGCACACATCCTCAATTTGAAATCCCTTTTTTCCTTCAACGCGCAGCTCGCAGTTTGAAAATGAAAATGGAAATCAGAAAAGGGAAAACGGCAAATTTAAAATAGAAAAAATTAGTTTATAAAATATATAAGAGAAAGATTGACATTGAAATTGAAAATAGTGCCTTTTAACAGTCTCATTTCTTTTTTCTTTTCTTTATTTTCTTTTTTAATAGATGTATCTATACCTGTGTTTCGCAACCTATCAGTAAACTTTAATGGCAAATATATATTTGTGCGTTTTTATGGTTGCAGATTGTGCACAGTGTGCTGTCTCTGTTTCGATCCAAGCACAGACGAGCTTTTTTTATTTAATTTTTTAATTTTAATGGGCCCAGTGCAAAACTACAAACAAAACCCTTGTGCTGGATCCAGAATATCAGGTTAACGGTGTCGCTGTTCTGGTGTCCTTTATCATAAAAGTAGATAACGTTTCCTCACAACACCCCGAAGGTTTTTTATATCCACGGTTTACTCGAGCTGGCCACGTGGACCACAATGGAACATTTTGAAACCGAACGCGTGAGAAGGTCTGAAGTTTGAGAGCCCTTAAAAAAAAAAAAAAAAAAGTTCAGATCTGGATATTGTTTTTTGAGGCAACAATACTTTAACGACAGGTGCGATCTGAGTGAGAGAACCCAGAAATGAATGCAGGTAAATAAGTGTGCTAGTTATCTAGCAGTTCGGGGAAAACTTACTTGGAATGGTGTTAAGACAAATACTGTTGTTGTTTTTGTTTTTTTAGTTTTGGTAGAAAGTTGCTTAAAGTCATAATTCAAACTACTAAAAATGGCATAGGGACGCATCTTAACCGTTTAAAAATATATATATAAAAAAGCACGGGGGGTCTTTAAAGACCGTAAACATTGCAAAACATGTAAGATGTGTAACTGAGCTTTTTTGGCATGGTCTTGAAATTATGAGAAGTTTGTATTATTCCTTTTTATTACACATCTTGCACTGAAATGTTCAGATATTCTGGAACGCTGCCCCGTGCATTTATAGTGAACGCTACACGTAAATTACACCGAAGAACAGGAGCCGCATCGGGACAAAGTGTGACAATGGGATGGTTTACGATCATAACTAGGAGCATAAAGATAATGGAAATCTGAGGACTCGTGATTTGGGTTGTGTCCGGGCTCACAGCGGCGTCTTTGTGTTTCAGGACGAGAGAGAACGCACCTCGTCTGGACACGGCCTCGCTGAGCCCTCCCTCCAACCCCCCGCCAGAGAGACGGCACGTTCTGAAAGCAAAGCGCTCCCACCGCAAAGCTGACCCTGATGCTGCACACAGGTGTGTGTGTGTGTGTGTGAGAGCCCCAGGGCTCCTATATTGCACAGACGCACTCGCTTCAGAATTTACCTTTTCAAACCACACACTCACTGGACACGTTGTTTACTGCTAGTACGACGCATTTTTATTATGAATTAACTAATTTCACTATTCGACTATACACAATATTTTCGCGTTCGAATGTTTAAGATCCTGTTTAAAAAACAAACAAAAACTTTTAGGCGTCTGTAGAAACGCGTTTCCCAGAAATATGTTTCTGGCCAAATGACTCTGCTGCTTGCCGTAGGAAAAGGGGCGTGTCAGCAGGAGTCGGTATCGATCTGTCACCAAGATTTCTCCAGCTCGCTAGCACGGCTGCCGCTAAATTGCTGGGAAGCCCCTAACAAATAAAATAATACGTGATGACATCATAACTCCTGAAAATGACATGCTATGATCTTGGTGATGCGTTTAGATGGCGGTAGATCGATTTTTACAGCTGATTCTGTACATTTCTCTCTGTCTCCGCCTCTTCCTCATCCTCCTCTTCCTCCAGGCCTCGTATATTAGAGATGGATAAAGAACAGCAGCGGCGTTCGCTTCTCTCGCACCCGAGTCGTCACGACGACGCTGGATCGGAGAACTCCTGGAGGAGAGCCGAGGCCACGTCGTACTTGACGCGCTCTCAAGACGCGCCCCCGCACTCGTCGTCTCGCCGAGTCAAGATGAGACGCCACTGAGAACCTTTTCATAACTAACAATAAACTCTTGTTAGTGAAGATCCTTTAGGGACCGAGCGGAACTACGAAATGTCTCTCTAGTGACTTTTTTTTTTTTTTTTTTTTTAAACAAAAGGCTCTTTTTAAAACAAGCGCCTTTTTAAAGCTGCTCTTTTGAACTATCAGCATAGACATATCACAACCTGTTTAAAAAAACAAACCCGTCAGCCTCAAGAATCCAAATCCACCAACAGGCCATTTGTAAGGAAAGAATGGTGGAAGTGTGTGTGTGTGTGGTTTTTCTTTTTCTTTTTTGTAAGAACGGGTGTGAGTTCAGCGATTTGGAAGTTTTAGTTCGAGATCTCTTCACGCTGCTTCTAGCATCGCCAGGAGCGAAACTCTGCAGTAACAATAAGGAAAAGAAAAAGGAGGGAAAAAAAAGGAAAAGAAAAAGAGCAAGTTTTCTGTTTAAGTATTTTAATATTCCCTCTTGGCCTGTGGAATATTGTTTATTAATTCCTGCGGTTGTTCAGGCTGTTCGATGACACTGGCGCCTCTGGATCGCTGATGATCGTCACTGTAGCTGGTGCGTCTCCTCAGTATTACTCTACACATGCGAAGGAATTGTACAGTTTCACGATTTTGAGTCCGATTTGGGGTTCACTCGTGTTCTGACTGAGCAATGGAGACGTTTCGATTGCTCAATTTTAGATCTGTTGACTCTTACATTAACAGCTTTTGGGGATTTTTTCTTTCGTTTTTTCCTGCGCTATCCATACAGACACATGTAAAAGTTAAACTATATGTAACGCGCGATTTCGAGGCGCTCTTGTTTATTTTTTTGCTTCGTTTTCATTGTGTGAAATGTTTTTCTTTGTTCTTTTTATTTTTATTTTTATTTTTTGGGGTGTAGGAGTATCTTGTGGTAACAGTGCAGTATGTTCTTCCTGCAGAAGTCAGAGGTGCTGGTATCAAAGTTCAGAAATGTACCTCCGTGTCCAGTAATCCAGCGACATTACGTTTAATTTGACAATTAAAGTGGCTGCCAACACCGTGCCAACCGATCTGTTATTCTTCCTGCTCAGCGGCTAAATCGGTACAATGATCCGAGATCAGTTCAGGTGCAACCGTGTGACCTTTTACCGCAAGGTTTTCATCCCAGCTTCACGTTTGTCATTTGTTTTGTTCCACTGCAGTTAGGATTCTAGCCAAGGTTTTTCCCTTTTTTCCTTCCCCATGTCTCTTGTGTCAAAACATCGGGGTGAGCTCTAAAAAAAAAAAAAACTGCAATGAACATTAAACCCATGAGTTTGAGTTTAAATTCTGCAAGTTCCTTTTTGAAAATGCTCATCAACATGACTTTAAAAGGTTGTTGTATGGTTCGCTGTAATGATATTTTTGCATTCAAGATGTACAGGCCTGAAAAGAGATGAAATGAAAGAGAAGCTATATAGAAGTTAAAAAAAGAAAAGAAAAAAAGTAAATGTGCAGCAGAGTGTTTCTGTTTAAAAAAACAATGCAGGAAAGTACATTATTATTTTTTTTAAGCTAAATTGCTTAATAACGACATCATATGAATGAATCCAAGAGCTGTAAAATCACAAGGGGAGCGCTCGAGTTTGTGAGGGTGTATCTTATTAGGACTAGTCTAATCTAATAAACCCTGAGTCAAAAAAAAAAAAAAAAGGTTTGCATTTATGTGTATTTTGTATCAAATAAATCACTTGAACATGTAATGGGACCCTCCATAGAAACACCTCTTCTATATTCATGAAGTGGGTTACGGAAAGTGTATCAATTTCTTTTATTTACCCATAAAAGAAAGTATACCCTTGTATATCTGCTAAATAAAGAACTTGTCTAGGTCCAGTTTCAATCCCGTTTATAACTCGCCCTCGCCGGCCGACTTTCATTCCATCTAAGCCTTTTTTTTTTTTTAAACCAAAGTTGCTTAAAAAGGATTAATAAAACACGAGTACTTGTTTTTGCTTTGCTCCAATCAGCTTTACGTGACCGCCTCCTTGTACATGACGTGGTTGATGTAACCTTGTTACTCTATTGTGCTGATTAGTTAGGCGCCGTATCTCCACGCTGTGAGGCGCAGTGGACGAGGGCGTGTTAAGCATAGTATTGGAACGAGGCCTGGGTTTATAAGGATGAAGGTTATATCGGTAGTGAGCGTTAGATGATGTGGAGTGTAAACTCAATACACTTCTGCATTTTTGTGAAAAGGGTCTATTGCCATCTTAACTTATAGGTGCCCTTTTTAGTTATGCTAGTGCTGACAAGATCAGGGGTTCTTAAACGTTTTGAACTTGCGGAACCCCTTTTAGCGTAAAAACAAAGTTCAAGGACCCTCTTATGATTCATTATATGATTCGTATTCATTAGTATGATCCAGCAATTTATAATTTAATATTAGGCAAATACCATCATGTTCAGCCTGTAATATTATAACATGTATTGCAATATTGGCCTGGGTTTCCTGGGTACCTTCAGTATTAGGGGGAGAATTTTCAGTTTTTTTTTTCTTGTTTCTTCAGCCAGTCATTCGGAGGACGCCTTTCTTTTCATTCGCCAAAAGCATAGCCGACATTACAGATGTAGCTTCTTTAAAAAAAAATTCGTTATTCCCTCACCCAGCTGCATTGTCGGCTCACCACACTGACCTACAGTAATTTACATAGTTATTGCTGCATTTCTCCCTGAGGCAGTGTAGACCTATTAATCACCTTGATGTTGTAAAATACCATACATGGCAACCTGAAGGTGATACGGTTTACACTGAATTCCAGGATGACCCTCAACCCTGTCGACGCAATCTGAAAAGAAATCAAGAATAAAAAAATGTCAGGACAGTGTTTATTAAACAGGTCTTCAGGGACCCCCAGGCGGTCCAAATTTTTATTTAGGTTTTCATCCAGCTCCCAAAACACATGTAGCCTACCAGGTCTTCAGTGTTCATGATTGCTTGCTTTAGGCCAGTGTTTCTCAACTCCAGCTCTTGAAGACCCACTTGTCCTGCACAGTTTGAAGCTTTCCTTACGGCGGTCCCCAAAATCAATTATTGGTTGACTTTAAGATTCAAAGAGGAGCGTATGTGATCTGCACAAGTGGTTCCTAATGTCAATCCCAGAACGCCATCAGCAGGATATTAACGTCTGTAGTCTGCTTTTTTATTAACCTTAATGTTAATTAATGAGAAGGGTATCAAAAAACCATTTGGTTAAAGGTTCGTCATGAGTCCAGCCCATCATGGGCTTGTCTATAACCCAACAAATGTCTGCTGTTTTTTTATTTTATTTTTTAAATGTTTTTTTCCCCCCAATTGTAAGGTTCTTTGCAGTTTGTACACTAGCGGGCAGTAACATGTCCAACTCCCTACATAACCTGAATAGAGCAAGAGACTTGAAATCTGGTTTTGAATAAGCGATGCTGAATAGTAGTGAATCACGACAGGAAAACATGTACTGCTTTAAATTTCTTTATTCCCTAAAAGTTTTCTTATTGCTTCTGATGAGTAATGCCGCTAAAATGAGGTTTTTGTTCTCAACTCTAACCTGCTGTACAGCGTAAAGAATGAAGCGCTAACAATTTGAATATAAATGTAATTCAATATAAATTTAAAGAATGCCTCGTATTTAGAGAGCGGTGATCAAATCATAATTCAAATTCCCTAACTCGGATGATGTAATCATTACGTTAAATGCCATTTAGAGGCGGGACAAAGTCGCTCCACTTTAGTGAATTGATTACGGAAAAACAAGAATTTTGTCATTTAAGTGATTAGTACAGATGAATCGTGCACAATCTGATCAAGGACCCGAGCTAACAAGGTAAATAATGAAGTCATTTCACCTTGTCTTTAAGGGAATGTCTAAAAAGTGCATGAAGTGGACGACTTTGTAGGATTCATTGGAGGAGGTTGCCAATGCAAATCTATGGAGAGATGCGAGTCTACCCGAATAAAATCAGCTGTAACTCTCGTTATGTTCAACTGATCTTCACAAAGTTTGCTTTGTTACAGACGTCATACATTTCTGCATCATCACTGGAGATGTACATCCTAATACACCTGTACTGCCAATCGTTTGATTGAGTCGAACTGCTGGAAAAGTGGGAAAAGCAGTGGGATGTCGGCTAATGCAAATGTACTGTGGAACAGAAATAATCATAAACCAAGACCTGCCAGTCTTGAGCAAGCGTTTTACAGCTATTGATACTTTTAAATCTGCTACACACTTGTTTAAAATAACTATAATAACCCTCACAAAAATGAACTATAGTGTAACTGTAGTAAAACTACACAAGTGTATTATACAAGTGCTATCTAATAATGATGTAAAATCATATAGTATTCCTATGACTTTTTTCTGACGCACTGTAAAAATAAAAACAACAGCAATACTACAGAATATAACTATTAAAATACGATAGTGATCTTATAGTAATTCTTGGAGTAATTTCTCTAGTGTGTGTGGTATCCTATTGTAACTAGTACTATAGGTTACAATAAATGTATTTTACGAACAGCTTCTCAGAACCACCGTAACATTTTATTGCAGGAAAAAACAACAACGCAGACCATGGTGTAGGTTTTCTAATAAACTTCTTTAATATATAGAATATGCATAGCTCCAAGAAAACATTTTTTTTTTTTCTCAAGCTTTAACAATTTATTATGTTTAATTTTGTCCTCACGACCAGTAGAACATCTTTAGAAGTGAACTCAGGGTGCTGTTTCGGGACGTAGCCTGTAGGAAAGAGAAGACAAAATTATCATCTGTGAAATGTTTTATAATACCGTTAGGCTCCAGATACTGTGAGCGCTTTGACAGAATTGAAGATTTCGTACCATTTTCATGTTTACATCCATCAATGTTCTGTCACAGCAATACAAGTAAACTGCAGAATTGGCAGCTTCAAAAGTATTGCATTAGCAACTCCAAAATGATAGCAACCCCCTGCAATGTATTTCACTTGGCATGACGGTAGCATGAAAGCTGATAAACTAAGTTAGCTAGCGTATTATTATTATCAACAGGCACCTATTATAGACATAATATTGGCTAAATTAATTTGCTGGATACGTATATATTAGGCTAGCTGCCCTTTTAAGGTAACATTAGCTAACATCAGCCTTCGACAGTTCCCCAACACTGGAAAGAACGCAATAGTGGTTTGTTAGCTACTAAGAATTTGCAGCATAGAGAGGGTAAACCTTAAGCTGTAAACCTAAACCTTGAGCTGGGCCATCATACCTGAACATTTTTAATTTACTCAACTATGTAACTGATATTCTCAAAATCTTAAGGTAGTCTCAGGTTTTAGTCATTACTGACAGACTTAGCTAGCTAGAGTTAGTTAGCTAGTCCGCACATTTCAGGTGTTATGCTATATCATAACTTGCTAACTATAACTTTATTAAGGCTACCTATAACTTTAGTATACCAGCATTATTAATGAACTACAAATTGCAAATATAAATATATATTACTCGCCTTATAGTAGCTCAGACTTAGGTAGCGTTACTATAGAGATGACTGTGGCTTTCCTGCGAAAAACCTTTCTTTAAAAGCCCTAGCTGGGGTAAATATATTGCTGCTTTTACAATAATAAATAAGTTGTTTTGGGAAGCTATTGCATTCCATGATTGCAGTTATTACAAAGTTCTACAATAAAGTAATAGTGGCAGTTAAAGTAAATCCTGTTCATGATGAATCTTTCAACAAGACAATGACCCCAAATAAACACACAAATCAACATAGAAATGGTTTAAGAAATTGTGGTGGAAATTCTGAAATATTAGAAAGTGGCAGAATCACTTCAGAGATTGAATCAATCAATCTTTATTGATCATGGCCGCGGAGACAGAACTTATTACCCAAATACCTCAGTTTTTCTCCAAAAATCTTTATACAATTCAACATAGGGAGTGTCACATTCCACTGATTGTTTTCAAACAAAGAAATCTCATTCTATGGACCCTTTTCACACTTCCTAGTTCTGGGGGGACTCCACCCTAGAAATCTGATCGTTCAGACCGTTCACACTTAAAGTTTACTTAAAGATAAGACTGGCTCACTAAGGAATGTGAAGAAAGGACTGAAAGAGTTTATCATAACTCATTGGATTCAAATAGAGTAATACTCAATTAATTAATACACTTCACAAAACACTCAGTG
>JAOUQW010000025.1:260704-271709 GCA_028565825.1 Olivaichthys viedmensis | reverse complement strand
ATTTACTGATGAGTTTGAGATTTATGGCAGTAACAGAAGGGTTTATGTAAGGAGACGAACAGAAGAGAGATTGATACAACAGTGCATCAAAACAACAGTGAAACATGCTGCTGGATTTTCGTTGTGCTCTCTCACTTTTGGACCCCGCTGTACATGAGAGAATGTTTTACTGAGGCTGTTCTGTAGTTTATCCAACTTTCCAACACTGGTGCAATACAGTGCAACGCAATTGCGGTTATTTGCGCGTTCCTGAAGGTTTTAGGTGTCTTTTTAAAATCTTTAGATTTAAACCTGCATTTACAAATGCCTTTGACCTGAGGAATTCACGAAAGTAGCCTTTCTACAAGAGAAAGTGTGTTGTGTTAACATTTATTGACGGCTCCAACAAGCGCCCTTAGTCTTCCGTTATGAGTGAGTAAACCTATTTTATGAGTGCGGGGAAACGTGTCTTTGGTAATCACCCATACGCTACAGATGCGATAGGTGGAAACTAGATTGGAGTACTCCGATCTTAAGCTCACGCACAAATGCATTAAACTACGCAGTTATGGGAATTTGTATTCACACAAAGGCCATGTAACGTTTATGCAAAGATGTGATTTGGCTGTAAATGGTTTTGGAGAGTACCTTTTCTAACATGAGTTTTGTTTCACACAGAGAGCGTGGAAGCGCACCAGCGCAGCTACGAGCTGGGCATTCAGATCGGCCACCAGCGGCGCAACAAAGACGTGCTCGCCTGGGTGAAGAAGAGGAGGCGGACCATTCGGCGCGAGGACCTCATTAGCTTCCTGTGCGGCAAAGCCCCACCCCCACGGAGCTCCCGGGCTCCGCCCAGAATCGACAAGGCACCGTCCTCGGAGACGAGCTCATCCGTCGAGACGGACCTGCAGCCATTCAGGGAGGCCATCGCTCTGCATGGTGAGGCTTTTATTGTTTTAAAAAAATATATATATTTTTTACCGTCTTACCAGCAGTTTGCATTTCATTCATTTTCAAAAACTGCATTTGCTTTGTTAAAGTGCATTTCTCAACCAACCTCGCTTCACTCATAAATAAAAGTCAAATGTTGTTCTGATTAAAGCCGTGCAAGAGGAGTGGAGTAATTGAGTCGGTGTCGGGTGTTGGTCGTCTACGGATGACGACGCTGTTTGTTACATGAGTGTATTTCTCAAACAGATGGATATGGTAGTTTACTGGTGCTAAACACGAGCCATATGTGTATGGAGATATGCATTGTGCACTGCCCCAGCGCTTGGCATTTAAAGGTTCTCCCTGCACCTATGATTGAGTGTGTTTGCCAACACAACAGGTTCTCACCCATAACTTTAACTTTCGTAAGTTTTCGTACAGATTGAGTGTAAATTGAGTTTGCGAGCCGGAGACCACGTCGCTGCTGAGTGGCTGTACTTTTATGTGAAAACTGTGCTAAACTATTAGCCATGAATAATCTACAATGGTGTTAGGAACAGGATATTAAGACTAGTATCAACGTGTGTGTGCGTGCGTGCGCGCGCGTGTGTGTGTGTGTGTTCCAGGCCTGAGCGGCGCTATGGCGAGCATCAGCATGCGCTCCGGAGCGCCTGGCTCACCCACACACCTGAGCGCAGGCTCCGCCCCCGGGCGCCGCAGAAACGGCCTCCACGACGTCGACCTAAACACTTTCATCGCCGAGGAGATGGCGCTCCACCTGGACAACGGCACCCGCAAGCGGAGCTCCGCCCAGTGCAATGACGTCATCACAGACTCTCCCACCCACAAACGCAATAGGATGATCTGAGCGCGCTCAAGTTGAAAAACAAACAAAAAAATATTAAGAGAAATAAACAAACTAAAAAGCCACTTGTCAGTCATCCTCCCATCTTTACTCCGACCGGGAAAACCATAGCAGCCAATAAAAGCGCTTGCGACGGTCCAGCGCTTTTCTCCAATTGGTCAAAAGAGCCCAGTGGGAGGCGGAGCTCAGCACGAAGGCCGAAGTGCCCTTCAATACGATTATGTCTGCATACACACACACCTTTTTAATTCACTCTGGTTCTGTTTGCGTTTTGCGTTAGATGTCCGAGTGCATAAGGTTGCATTAGGGCTGAACCCTCACTGAGTGCAGGAAAAGGAAAAACGACATTGTGTGTGTGTGTGTGTGTGTGTGTGTGTGTGTGTGTATAAAGGGCAAGGTGTTTAAGTGGTGAGTGTTGGTTTGAATGTGAGTGCGTGTTGTTGTCTGGTCTGTGCTTGTGTGTCAGAGATTGTGCGTGTGCACGCCTGTGCGTTGGTGTAAACGTATGAACATTGTGTGTGTGTGTGTGTGTGTGTGTGTGTGTGTGTGTGTGTATAAAGTGCGAATGTGTGATACCTGCCTCCTCCAAACAGCGCCTGTCACTGCCCCAGCTCTCAGCTACCACACTGCGGCTTATAAAGAGCAACAAGTGTTTTTTATTATTATTATTATTTTAATTTTAAATATTATTTACTATGTTATTTGTATTTTTATTTTATTTCTTGCCTTTTTTTGTTTAGTTTTTTTGCTGCTCGAGAAGCAGGCACAAGTGCTCCGATAGCAGTACTTACTCTGTTGAGCACAACCCTGAATCACTTCTTTCTTTCTTTCTTTTTTTCTTTTCTTTCTTCTTCCCTCTCCTTCTACTGTGAAGTTCTCTCATCCTTCTTTATGCGTTCATTCTGTAATCCTCTGCCCTTCCATCTCTCCCTCCTTCCTCCTCCTCCTCCCCCCCTCTCAGCACATCTCCAGTGTAACATTATGTATTGTAAATAACAGTAGGTGCTGACATAGACTTGTGGTACATATTGTAAAAAAGAGCTGTGCAGAGACCATTTGAATTGTTAATGTACAATAATGATTCTTGCATTAAAGAAATCAAGCTTTTACCTAACTTCTCTTTCTCTGTACCATCTCATGAGGCAAATTGATCTCCCGAAAGTATCAAAGTAGCTTTTATGGATCACCTGTGCAGTTTTCAAAGTGATTTCTGTTGCTGCGACGCTTTTGAGCACCTGAAACCGAGGGCCTGTGGCTGATCGCCTGGGAATTTCTGTACTTGTGAAATGCTTTAATGCCTGTCTAAAGAATTTCCCAGATCCAAATCGGTGCAGTCAGAAGTCTCGTGTTTTACAAGCTTGATTTACAACCTCGAGTGCTGAATTTAGAGGGGTCCTTTGAACTGAAATCGTACTTTTGCGTCACTTGGGCAGTAATTCCGCATGTGCCAGACTTTCAGTCATGATTTTTTTATTATCAACATCATTTCTTCTGCATTGCAAAAAAGAAAATTCTATTAATTTGCCACCCCGCATGCCTGTGTGCAAACAATGACTTTGGTGTTTTAGCGTCGACTCTGTATGCATACCCAGTGTTTTCCGTCAGACTTTGTGTAGCATCAGCTTTCTGTCTCCAAAATGAAACGGATGAGTAGGCTGATGACTAACGAGGGCGTTACCCTTTTTAGTTTTGAAACTCTTGAAATGAGGGTTTGGTCCTTTTTATTTAGGGTCTTCTGGTCTGACCTGCATTTAAATTCTGTTTTTAACATGCCCTCGTTGGCTTGCTCTTGTCCCTTGGGGGAAATCCATGTCGCCGTCTTAAGAGCTGTTCCGATACCGTATTCACTCATCGAAGTTTGTCAGTTGAGCCGTTGGGGAACTCTCGGGTTTAGTCAACGTGCCTTGACTTCAGGTGCAGAACTTTCCTGGAAAAAGCATTGCAATGTGAGGCTCTTCAGAACAGCCAAAACGGCGTTTAAACTGTTTCATGTAGTCAACTACTCCATACATGATAGCGGATGGACTATTGCTTTACTCTGCCAGTCAGTTAGCTGTTGTACTAAACCGATATTACTGTACACCGTTCAAAGGAAATTGCTTCAACTACATTGCATAGATTGCCAGTCAAGTGTTTCCAAAAATCTCCTCCGCACTCCTTCCCTTGTGCAAGTGGTCACTCGTGTGACGTTGGTGATGCATGTAAGGGGAAGAGGACAAGGCTGTGTTTGTTTTATGTATTTATAAAAAAAAACAACCCAGGTAACAGTGTTTGGCCACATAGTGATATCACTAGTTTTTCATAGACTTGCATTATACAAAATGATCATTTTGGTGTGTTATGTTTGAATAAAACTATTTCCGACGCCTTAAATCAGGACAGACTTTAAGAAAAAGGCTGGTATTGCTTGGTGATGCTAATACTTCATTATATTTAAAACGTTAACTTACTGTCCAGATTGGCAAATGTAAGGACAAGCTAGTCTCGTGGATATTTTTTTACTCGCCTGCATTAAATAGGAGGAATTTGAATAATTATGCAAGAGGTGTATTTAGGTTATTTTAAATATATATATATATATATATAACAGCGTTTTTGACTTTGCTGTTTCTGCATGATAACGCTTTGTAAATGTTTGTTCTTAAAATTTGTAATTACAGTTTAGTTAAAAGTTTTAAATGCCTTTAAAAAATGTTTTAATTTAAAATACCTCAAGTGAATGAACATAATAAAACTCTTAAAATGTGCTTGCTTTTAAAAGCAAATATTTATATTCCGATTATTTTCTAGCCCTTTTCCCATCACGGTTTACGACGATGTATTGACGAGACGGGACTGCTGAACAGAACTATGGCCTTCAAATATGTCCACGAAAGAGGAACCCTAGTGCACAGCTGTTTTTATGCTGGCATCGAAGTTGGACAGACATCCGGAGAGCACGAACACTTCCCAAAAACCCTGCCTCCTCCCCAATGGAACATTGGCACAGCGACGATATTTTGAAGTGTCTTCGATAAGACCGCTATGTCTCGAATGTCGCGAAACACCATAAAACGGATGATCAGCACATGCTTATCGCCTCGAACCATTTCATTCTTGTTCCCATTAGTTTCCTGCTTAAAGTTAATTGAAACAAAATGCAAGCTGCTTTCAAAACCAAATTATGACTTGGAAATTGAATTATAAATGACATACAGAACTTGTAATGTCTCTGACCAGCTAAATTTCTAAAGCCTTTCTTACAGGGTTCCTTACTAGCCTACTTTCATTAAAAGTTTGCAGACAATTACGTGGACAATAAAACTGTAACTCCATCATCAATTAACATGAGTTATTTCTGTGTTTCACTCACTTTAATATAACTAATCGGATTGCACCAGCTGGAAGAGGAAAAAGGGGCTAATGGGACAATAGGTGTTAGGAATACTAATGAAGACTAGGGTCCTCGAGAGCCGTCACTGAATTTTTATGGAGGGGTTCAATTTTTTTTCTACTTTGCGTTTTAAACAGTTATGGATAGAACCAAACTGAGCGACTCGTACACGGAGAACTTTCAGAACTGCTTCTGGATAGGGGCTAGGGGCTTTTTGTTCAATCTACAATTTATTCATTTTGCAGATGCTTTTATCCAAAAACCGTTTACAAGCAAGTCATGCCCCTTTGTACAGGACGACACACAGTTGAGCGGTAAATATGTAGAGAAAAAGTGATGTGTAGGAGATCATTAACGCAGTTTTAAAAACACACGCCGTTTGGTTAGCAAGTTTCACAAAAATTGCCCAATAGGGCTTAATCAGACATTTGTTTTTTTTTTCCTTTATGAATATCAGCTTCGATAGATTCGCAATAATGACATATAGGGGATTATAGACACTTTATAGATTAATGGTAGAATGGCATGAAAAATTGTCTGGTATACTATAATAAATGAGGATGACATTATTTGACATACAGCACTGTGCAAAAGTCAAAGAGCACCCTTTAGTTTATTCAGTTTTCAATCAAATGTTCATTCAGTACTTATTGTTCATTATTTGGTGGCAAACAATAATGATGGGAAAATATTATTTAACAGAAAATCACACAAAAGTCTTCAGCACTAAGTGGAGTGTATGAAATCTGTAAATATTTCATTTGTGATATTGAACGTTTTGTTTCATGCTGCCGCTAATTCCATTCATCCAGTTTCATCAAACCAGTACGTTCCAGATGTTTCATGCGAGTGGAGCGCATTTGCATAAATAAGTGATAAAACTGTTAGACTTAGTGTTTGGAGGCTTGTGTGTTAATTGTAGATTAAATTCACATTTACAAGATTATTGTCTGACACCGAAAAGGTAATAATGTGTTACCGCACGGCTGTTGGACTGAAAATGGAAATGAATGTACTGTAACATTTTCATCATCATTACCACCAAATAATTAACAATAAGTACTGAATGGCCATTTGATTGAAAACTGAATAAACGAAAGGGTGCTCTCTGACTTTTGCAGTCCTGTATATGTCAAAATGAAGAGTGTGGAAGATTTGGTGAAGTTAAGATGACGATTTAACCTCAAATCATATTTGTTAAAATGTCATGCTCTAATTTACATGGTCAGATATGGGTCTGGCTGTACAGACACACCAAAGATCAGTTCTGTGAAATTAGCTTACACCCCAATTTTATGCTCAGATTTAATTGTATGCAACTTTGATGAATAAGGGCCACTGTGTGTTTTTTTTCCCTTTTCTCTTTTCTTTCTTTCCGGTTGCAGGTGGTTTGTAAGTGGTGGAAAACCCTGTCAAACATTAATTTCATTATTGCTAATAGAGTATCCCCACTGAAAATCTGCAATTTGTCTGTAGATTACTTCTTTATGGCCACACTTGCTATCGCTCATTGTGTCGTGTAGTTGCTGTTGTTTGTTGGCCCACATTGTTACCGCTGTCTCCATCATATTGCATCACCACCAGGCCTAGAGAAAGCAAACAAGTAACGTAAAATGCACTCATCATTCTTGTACATTCTCACACATGATGTTTATTAGATACAGGTTAGGTTATTAGGTTAGGTTAAAATGCGAGTGCATTCTCCTGCATTTTGGTTATGGGGTTGCATCAGCATGGGGCAGTCAGGATTTCTTTTAATACTGCTTTGTTTTTAGTTCCTTAGGCACCATTCAGGGTTCCCTCCTAGGCCCAGTTTCGAGCATCATTTTCCACCATTTCTGCAAATCTCATGGATACGGGGACGTTTGCTTGCCTGGACTTTTATTTTGTGTAAAATAAATCTTACCCACCTCACAGTAAAGTCTCTTTGGAACCAGGTCCAAATGGTGTCTGTCTTCTTGTTCCCCTTTGCTGGTCCAAACTAACATCAAAACATTTCTGTGCATCTGTGTACGTCTCTGACCTCTGCCCCCTGCCCCCATTCCATATCTAGAACCTTAAAATTCTTTAACCAGTTGTTTTTAACCGTTCCACACTCGTGCATGATGTTCTAAGGTGATTTGGCCTTTTCTGTTTCTCTCCCAGAATTACGGAACAGCTTAAACTTTTCTTTTTTTAAAAATAAAATAATCCCTCAGAACCAAAAAAAGCAAAGAACATCACCTGAGGGGCGCGTAGGAGCGGACGGGACTGAAAACGTACTCATAATTTTTTTTATTAATTAGTCAGAAATACGACGACGGTAAAAGGGTAAACAAACCTTTGGCAAGTGCGCGTAATCACAGAAATCACAGAAATCAACCGAGCACGGAGAACACGGGGCCGCTGCAAAAAAAAAGAAAAGAAAGAAAAAAAGAATGATTAAATAATTATATAAATAACTAGTGTAAAACATTTTGTGTACCGTATCCAGCGGTTTATTTTCTTTCTTTTTTGTTCTTTGGTCTAGATATCCAGAACATTCTGGAACAGTTCTGCAGCACTTCAGCGCTGTCCTTTGGCTCAGCTCGCATTTAAAAAGAATGCTGCCCACAAACCAAAAGACACGTTCGCTTCACTTCCGCCAGTTGGGTCGATTCAGAGTCGAATCGCTTTCTCACTGCAATCGAACCGCGCTAGAGTTCACTTGGAATCGATCCGTGACCACCTCGCTCAGACGGTCTTCGATTCAAATGGACTAAACGTCGCATGTGTGAAAGCGCCCTTATTTATTCTCCCAGGCTTTTGAGCGCGCCTTCACATCTACCTTGTTAGATGCGGACCTATCACACTTTTCCTTTAGTTCGGTTCGTTTTGACAGATGTGAAATCTCCACCCGTACGCAGGTGCACACCAAACAACCGAACCATGGTCCGCCAAAAATTGGGGGTCTTGGTCCTCGTCCAGTTCGTCAGTGGTGGGAACCACAGTTTTATGATGACGTTGAGCGCTTTTATCACCGCGGTCAAGTTAAATGCATCTTTTCATTATTTAAAAAAACCCCCCAAAAAATCATGGTCTAGACACAGACAAATCCTGCTAAAGGGCAGACACCATACATTCCATAATACACATATCCCTACTTAAAATATAACACTGCACCGAGCACAACCCAAATGACTGAAAAAGGATTTCTATTTCATAAATAAGACACGCGCATACATGTAATACATAGATATATGTAACACAGCAGTAGTAAGAACCTCTGGCTTATACACACCCACAATCCTTCTTAGGACAGGATGCAGGAAGAAAGCAGAAAGGAAATGTGAGCAAGTGAAAATGGCGGGGGCAGCGTGATGAAATTATCAGGAGAATTAGTATAATTTGTGGGCCACAGTTGTAGGGCATCTATGGAGCTTTTTCCTTTTTCCTATTGCAGCCCACACAGTCTCCGTTTTCATCAAATTTGGAAAGCTGATAGTGTTTCTCATACAGGTGGCACACAGCCACCTACTTTATTCCAGTGGTACCTCTAGACAACATTATCTCTTTCCAGCTCTGCACACTCGCTCTACCATAATGAATCATGTGAACTGTGGTACTTCTTTTAAAGAATATATATAAAATGCTTTATTTAAAAGCATAATTGTGCCTGCAGGCCTTTTTCTAGAACTATCCAGTCAACTCGGCTACTTTTCTTCCTTCTTACACGCAAACGTAAAAACCTAAGGGCAATTTAAATCTCTGACATAACACCATGTACCTCCAAATGGCTAAATAATAAATCAATGCGTTTTGCCAGTGTATACTTTAATCTAGTGACTGGAGAATAAAAAACAAAAAACATCTTATCAAAACTGACGATTTTCTTAAGACGCATTGTTCTCTGTCTCAAACATAACCCAGCATTTTTTTTTTCATTGCAGTTGTAATAGCTGGACTTTGACTTGGATAATCTGTCAAATTGATTTTCTCTTTAGCGTCTTATTTATCAGCCACTGAAGGAAGCCAATCATAAAGCTTTGTTTTCAGGAACGAGAGGAAGGTTATTAAATCCACGAAATATCTAGCAACCAATTCCATTGCAACTTCTACATGTTATGAAGGACAGGCTAAAATGAACTTTTCAAATCAATGTTTTTGGGTTGGTTGTGAAAATGAAAACTGGCAGACTACCAGGGTATATACTGCATATACCAGGGCAGTGGTGGCTCAGTGGTTAGGCCACTGGGCTACTGATCAGAAGGTCGTGGGTTCAAGCCTCAGCTCCGCCAAACTGCCACTGTTGGGCCCTTGAGCAGCCCTTAACCCTCCCTGCTCCAGGGGCCATTTTTCGCCTTTTCCAAAGCATGTTGCTGTGGACAAAACCACGACATTAGGTTTGGGCAATAGAGATATGGTAACCTAGCACTATCTAACTAGCTAGTAGCTAGCTACATTAATACATTAGCTTGAAAGCATGCTCATTTTTTTCTTTACCGAGAGGAGGAGGAGGAGACTGAGTAGCGTGCTCTCCTTCAAGTCAAACGAGTGCCCTTTTAAGAGCCGTAAACAGAATTTGAGATCGATGTAGCCCTTTGTGGAGCTGGTTAAAATGACAGACTGTATATCGCAAAAAATATGGGTCAAAAACATATTTGTTTCATTCGGTATTGCCTTGAGATTGGTAGGGACATGCCCAAATGTACACCCATGTCCACATCATCAGTAAAGTGAAGTCTTTTTCAGTGGTAGCCATACACATCCAAGTTATAACCCTACTTTTCCAATGTCCAAGGCAATTACATTTTTGCTTGCTGCACTTTCGGTTTTCCGTCACCTCGATGTGCTTCTGCCAATGAGACTTTATACCAGAATTGAGTAGGTCCATTAAGGTACTTTTTAGCATCATCTTGTGGTTCACCTTCTCTGATTCTGATAGCGTAGGTCTCTGGTGCTCTAAAAAACATTTTAAATGATATGTTTTTCGCAATTAAACCTGATGGATTTGTAGCTCTTACATTCCAAGTAAGAAAAGTGTTATAGTTCCAGAACAATAAAATCTTTCCTTAATCTAGTTTCAGCATCGGATCAGCTCTACTCATAGAATTATGCACAGCAATACTCTGGTTAAAGTTGAAAAATAATGTTTGTGTAGAAAAGCCCAAATTATTATATATTTTTTTTCTTTTGGACAAAACCAAAGCGGAGTGTGATTCGATACAGCAAAGTAATAAAGTCTGCAGCTGGGGAATGAAGGAATGAGGGGGAAAAAAAAACAGATCAAAAGAAATGATAAGATGGAAAAGAAGAGCGAAGGACGAACAAAACGCCTTCTGGGCTTCCGTAATCTTTTTAGGCCACTTCTAACTCTGCTACCAAACTCCTTCTGGAAGCTTCTAAGCAATCACGATAGGCTGGGATATGGGAAACTAATGCGATAACACACACGCAGACACACGCGAGCACACACTCTGCTGAGCAGTGATGCACCCCATGGGCTTGAATGCATTGGGCCAGAGGGGACACATGAGAGAAAGAAAAGACAGGGAGCGATTGTGAGAGAGAGAGAGAGAGAGAGAGAGAGAGAGAGGTGAAGGGGCGGGGGGGCTGGTTGGGTTTATGAGAGCTAAAGCGATCAGGGACGTTGTTATCTAGTTGGAAGACATTCTGAGGATTCCTCAAAGGGATCATATACCGGCACTTTTTAAATCTTTGGTCGGTTTAGTGTTTTCCCTGCTCTAACACAACTCATCAAGGATGTTCGACGAGGGGAAAATACAGAACCTCAGGCGAGTTGGGCTCCAGGAGTGGATTTTTTTTTTTTTTAGAAACTATGATATATTGCATTGGAACTACTTCAGAATTCTTGGGATAAGCTGCTTTGTGACAAAGTC
>JAOUQW010000025.1:236896-253862 GCA_028565825.1 Olivaichthys viedmensis | reverse complement strand
TATGAAATATATGTGTTTCAAGACAATAAAAAATAAATAAAGCAAATGGTGTGAGAACAAGATATTCAGATTTCATTTCATACAAGGATCTCACAAAAAGTTTTTAAAAAGTCACAAGCTAAAAAAAAAAAAGAGATCGCGCTAGTGATCCTTACTGTTGAATGGCCCAACTTGCACCTTGAGAATCTTTAAAAAAAAAAAATTATGAGGCAGGGGGTAGGATTTTTAAGACCTTACTTAAATGAGTTTAAATCAACAAATAATTAAATAATTAAATCATCATGTGTTGATCACAGTATCCTACTGATGTTATTAAAGCAGCTCATTAAAGCAGCTCAAGTATGGGCGCATGTTTGTGTCTTTCAATAATCAATTAATCAATCAACATTGATAATCAATTAATTAATCAATTTAATTACTCAATGTGAATAAATCAGTAGATACATGAATCCACAAATATCCAGGAAATTAATTAAAACTAAAAATAATTACCAGTACAGAAAATAATAATAAAATATATAAAATAATAAATACAATTGAAATTAAATATTTTTTTCATATGATAACCAAATAATGGATAGTTTCATTTATTATTTGCCTGTTGCTTCTTCTATTGCGCCTTTTATTATTGATATATTAACTGTGTATGATGGTGGGACCCAAACTGCTGTCAATGATCTCACAGATTGCTACAGAATCTGTCATTGGTCAAGGCTGGCTGATGTTAAAGCGTCTTCTTACCCATTATGTCATTCGCTAGATCGTTATCACACTGAGTAGTGGTCACTGAGTAAACCAATGTACTAATCATCTGAAAACAATTATTAAAATATCTGACTCAGAGAAGCAGAGGATCAACCAGAGCATAGAAACCATGTGGGTTCTGAGCTGTCAGACCTAAATTAGCTAGCTACCTACCTAGCTGACTAACGTTTGCTCCAGTTACGTTGGCTAGCTAGGAAATAACGTGAGCTTGCTGAATACGTGGTAAAACAGATGGTATCTAGTTAGATGATATGCCAAAGAAAATAATGACAGTCAGCTAGGTAATGAATACAAACAGGTTGCAAAGAGGCTATAGAAGATACAGTAGCAGTAGGCGTTCTGAAAATGGATGTGAAAAATAAGGCTAGACAGTTGGCTGATCTTACGTTAGCTTAACTTAATCTTAGCCTGTCCTGGATTTCTTCATGAATTGTTCTACACTTTAGACTTTTGAGCTCTCTGAGCAGCTGAGACGAGACATTTTTATTGGAACATTGGAAAATTAACAGCACAGAAAAAGCAATTGACAAATACATTTTTTAAAAATCATCATTTGGTTATCACATGGTGAAAATTTTTATTATTTATTAATTAATTGCATGTATTAATGGTATTTATGGTATGGTAATTTAAATATTATTTTGTTAATTTGTTTTTGGTTTAATTTGTTGTTTTTTAAATAAAAAAATGTTATTCATTTATCTATTGTTTTATCCATTTATTAATACATTTTCATATTTCTTAAATGATTCATTAATTGTTTATTGATTTGTCCATAGATTGATCAATTTATCAGCCAATTACTGAGTGGCAGAAAACTGGGCTCCCACACAGGCACATTGCTAAAAAAAAAAAATGCAATGAAATGCAAACAACCAACCACTTTAAAGCTATTAAATGTTTTTAGCTTGGTGTGAAAAGAGGAACAACATGTTGCCCAAACTGCAGAAGACTTCAGCTCTTCCTTCCTCCCACATCCCAGAAAAAGATAAATTAGTCTTTAATTAATTATTTATTTTATTTTTACCCCATTTTGTCATTGCCAATTCCTATCCACTAGTTAGTTCTCTCCTATCGCATGACAGCCACCAATTGGGGAGGGTGAGGGCTAACACGTGCTTCCTCCGAGACACATGAAGCCTACCGCCGCATTTTTTCGAACTGCTGCTCATGCAACGTCACAGGCCAGTCCCACACACTTGGAGGAAAACGCCAACTGCCTTCTTCCGCATGCATGAGCTCACAGACGCCCACGATTGGCTGGTGCCGCTTTTGATCGACAGGAGAGAAAATGTAATGCCGACCCTCCCACCCAGAGAGCAGGGCCAATTACGCTCTATTACACTCCCGGCCACGAATGGCTGTGGCATCGTCGGGGCTCGAACTAGCGATCTCCCGAACGCTTTACTGTTGTTAGTCTTTAATTTGATTTAAAAAATAACTGCCACTAATGACCAATATGGAACTGTACTAGTGTGTATCACTGAATAACAAACAGAAACTGTGAAAATGTACATACACATAGTTATAAAGTTGACATGAGGTTTTCGTTATAATAATATGCATCCCTCTGGCAGATCCCTCTGCTTTTGCACTCTAAAATGTTACCTGTATGCATTCATAGGAATGTGCAGTTGTAAGAGATTGACATTAGTAAGGAAGTGTTTTTTCAGGAATAATGGTTTCTTGGACACATATTCTGCTACAGTGGAAGTAACAGCTATGTTCAGTGGAGAATCAGCATGAATTAATCATTAATCTGGCAGATTTAACTAAACTAAACTAATGCCATTGGAAATAGTTTGCATGCTTACAATTATAATTTGTGTGCTGCAGTGCCAGTCAGCAATCAGCATTACCGTTTAAGCCAGTTTTTAAGTGCTGTGACAGCAGATGCTTTTTAATAACGGTAAAATGTGTTTGAAATGCTGTTTGGTAGCAAACTCGTATACTCATAATCCCGGGGCAGTCATGATGCTGTTTCAGGACCTACTGATTGGGCCTTTAAACGCTACTCAGTTTAACCTCTCTGCAAAAATTTAGACTGGGACTGCAAATGGGTCCCAGAGCAAATGGGTAAAAATGATGTTTTAAGAAAAACATATTTCTTTTAATGCTGTTAAGCTTTTTTTTTTTAAATGTTATTTTCTATTGTCAAAAGCGAGTGGAGAGTAATTGTTTTGAGCATGAGGCCCTGTACATACCATGAAATGTAAACCTTCAATTTCAGACACAAACAACTGAAAACACAGCCAAAACGTGGTCTGGTTTGACGTTTTGTTTTTTTTTGTTTGTTTTTTTTGTCATATGACACTTGTATTCAAATGAGAATCAAAATCACATTTGAGATGAATCCATATTTCCATATTCACTGTAAACATGTACTCCCATTCACGTCAAAAATTAAAAGGAACAACTCTGGAAGTCTGACCATAGAGTAGATTAACATGCTGTTATTTTTTTTTTATATACATACGCAATTAAATCACATTTATAAATTAATCTCACATGTATTACATCATAAATTAAGTGAACCAATAATAAAACATATTAAACCTAGGAAATTTCATACATAAAGTTTATATTGCAACCTGATATTGTGCATATCGCTGGATGACCATTATATTTGAAAACAACCAAAAAATATATTGGTGATATATGGGTGGGTGGTTTAATCCTACAGGAAGTGATGTGTTTGTGCATTGGACGCAAACAGGAAGTTCTCTGTGGTCTTGCAGTGCAGAATGTGACATCATTTGTTGGTGCGGATTTTTATTTTTTTTAGATTACACCATCATCACCGTCCCTTTGTATCTTGTAATGATGAACCATAGTTTCCTGGTTTTGTATTTCCAAATCATTTCTTTTTCTGTCCTCCCTGCTTTTTTTTAATATACCTGAACCATAACAATCATATGCTCTGCACACCACTTGGTCAAATATTTGGCAGTGTATAAAACTGTGTAAAAATGATTTGTCTCACATATGATTTTTCTAGACGACTATAGAAATAATCTCAATGTAGTAATAAAAGTATGTGTCTATGTTGTGACCAACACCGGTGGTTTGGAGAAGACGAGTGTCATCCTGCTCTTGTGTTTGGAATGCAGGTAAAGATAGGAGGAGGAATTCTTCACCTTCCTTTGACCTACAGGGGCATTTCCAGAAACATGATTCCAAGCTAATGTGGTCTAAGGCCCCAGATACACTAGATGTTCCTTATCTTACACAGTCGAAAAACAACGTAGTTGAAAAGAAAAAGAAAGTCTCATTTAGGTAGGAGGTTTTGTCAGAGTTTGATCTAACAAATATTTTCTGCTAACTCTTTTCACTTTGTGAAAGGTTTGGTTTTCCCTTGTTTTTGACTAATATCATACAATGCATTTGGCATCTATTTGTATATTCAATTTGTGTTGCCTATTAACCCTTTAGTTGTTCAGATTTGGATTCAAGCGCAAGTGTATTTTTGTGGTTTTAATTGTTTGTGTGCATGTATCATATGCACAAATTCATTACTTCATGTGTTTCTCACATGGGGATATTCGTGCGATACCACATGTAGGAATGTTTTGGTTGCTCATCTGTCAGTGTGGAAAAGGAAACTCTTTGGAGCTGCCCCGCAATTTTCCAGCAGCTTTTTGTTGCACTTCCTCTCTACGGCACGTCAGCGTCCGGTCTGCGTGTGCTGTCTTCGGTGTTTATGTGGAAGACCCAGAGCTGCCGCTCAACTAGAGGGGAGGACCTGATGTAATGGTGAAATTTTGCTCAAGAGCAGGAAACAAAATAAATTCCGTATGTGATGTTTTTCCTCCTAGTTGTAAAGCACAATCCAAAAGCTGTCTTAATGTTAATCCATATCCATGTGGAAATAACGATGCTTTGTACAGCGCATGTTTATTCAGAGTCTCAATCTCGCTGTTTCACAGTTTCTTTTTGTCAGTCCTTCAGACATCAGACTCAATGCTGGGCATCCTCTTGTAGACGCGTCGTGTGCCACCGGCACTCATTGCTCTGGGGGCTAGGTATGTGCCGATTGGGGGAGGGGCTACATAAGGCATTACATGCTCGGGGTAAAAGAGGTCAGGTGTTGCCACCGCAATGCCGAGCCCCTTGCCGTCGACAACTGGACTTAATGTAAGCGGCACCAGCTGTTTGTAAATGTCTGTGGAGCTGCGACCATGAGCCAGACGCTGGTCGTCGCGGAGCGTCTGCAGGAAAGGGTTCTCAGTTGGATGGGCTGGGTACATTGATTTGCTGCGCCGGCCAATGCCAAGCCCGCTAACGCCTATTCCAGCTAGTGTGTGGTTAAGGTGCGCTGACTGGCTCTTTGGAAGCTTATCCGGGATCAGGGTGGATGTGTGAAGGTTAGCGTAAGGAGTGCTGTCCTGGAGGCTCACGCGTCGCGAGGAATTCTTTTGGGGCAGGTTCTCATAGGAGTGCTGGCGATGGATATAGACGCCCTCGTTCTGATAGTGACTAATAAGCCCTTCACCTTCTTGGTCGCTCTGGGGAAGGTAGGTTGTGAAGGAAGCATCAGGATGCGGCAGAAATGCACAGAAGCTTCTGTCTACACTCCCACCTCGAATGGCACCTACATTAGGGTGCAGGAACTGGTCCTCTCTGATGTCATACAGGTTGGCAGAGTGCAGGCAGGCATCACAGCGATACTGAGGAGGTCGCATGGTGTAAAGTCCAGAATAGCTGGAGAACTTTGACAGGCAGCTACGGCAGTGGGTTTGTCGATGGTCCTGGGCAGAACCGGTTCCCCCTGGACTGATTCCTACCCCAACAGGCTTGCCGTATGTATTGTACTTCTTCTCCTTGGCAGCAGTGGTGGCATTCTGCATGACGTCCGGCTCGTGAGCCTGAGGGATCAGGCTGCTGTTGAGCTGCAGGATTGGCTGTTGCTCTGAGGAGGATGAAGGGCGATGCTTGTTGTCTCTGTGCTCATTGAATATGTCTGGGTAGTGCACTCCGTGCTCTTGGTCCACTGAGTCAATGGTGTAGATCTGGCTGCCCTGACTGCTCTGGGAATAGATCTGCGCACTATGATTGCTCTGCTGGCTAGCCTGGCTGGGCAGTGTCGACAGTTCGACGTCACTCAGGTCCCGCGGCAGGCGGTTACGCTTCCGGAGCGTCTCTTTGACCTTGTGCTGCTTCTGTAGCTCCACGCGGCCAGAGCAATCGGACATGTCAGAGCATGCAGGCAGGTCTTCAGGTAAATATCTCTGGCTTTTCATAGTTGTATGTGGCTCAAAACCTGGGGCAGCGGAAGGCGGGGAATTTGTGGTAGGTCCTTGGTTCTGTCGCAGCGTTTCAACTGACTTTTTCCAGAGGGCACGGGGCTTGGAGGCAGGTAGTGCTGAGTCACCACCACCACCCCCTGTGCCACTGCTGACTACCACACCAGACTGGGAATCAGCTAGGCTAAGAGCAAGTTGACCAGGCAAAAGGGTGTTATTAAGAGGCTCTTTGTGGCGATTTGCAAGCATGGTATTGGTATTGTTGTAGACAGTGTCTTTTGGAGCAAGGTTGTTGCTCTTGCTCCCACTTATTAGTTCTAGCAGTCCGGGGTTATGAGGGGGGAGGCTAGCGATGGGCCGCTTAGGTGAGGTTACCCCTAGGGTGGTAATCTCTTTGGCGGTTTTCAGCAGGTGCATCATGTTGGCCTGAGGACTGAAATCCAGCTCGGGAAGCTTCTTCATCTCAATGTGAACACCATGAATACAACTCCAAATACCCTAGATAGACATTGAGGGGTATGTATTATGATTGTCAAGACTAAAACAGACATGCAAATATAATTTTAAATAATACCTATAATATGTTTTTTGACCTGATTTAAATTGATTTCATTCCTTGTTTTTGTCACAGTTAAGATTAGGTTTCTGCATTTTGATTGGGTTGTGTTCCTTACCCTGCTTATGGTAAAGAGAAGTCCAGGTCGTCCAGAGCATAGGCCAGTGAAACAGTAACGGAGTCGCCAGTAGAACAGGTGCTCCCAGCAGAAGGTGAATAGTGCGAGGGCCATGGCAGCTGCCAGCATGTAGAACACACCAGCCATGTTGTCCACATCCAGTTGACTGCTCATCACTTCATTTTTCTCATTATGGCAGATACCCGTGAGCCACTGGGCCTCCATCTCCTCCATCTCACCTAGTTGAGAATAAACATATAAATCTTGGCATAAGTTCACAAACATAAAGTCATTGATTTAAACATCAGCACAAAGTCACAAATACAGATGTAAACACATTAGGCTGACATATGTTGGAAAGCATACAGCATACTAACAGATTATTTTTTTAAGTCCTGACATCTGAACCTTAAATATTTGTGCAATGGTAAATATGGAAACTGAAACACAGAATTGTTGTGTAATGATCCTACCATCTCCAATGATCCCAAGGATAGCAAGGTCCACATGACGCTTCCAGTAGGATCCTTTCTGAAGGGCAATACCATAACCAGTGGTAGCGAAGATGTAGCCGCTGCCAATGGTCACCAGCTTACAGCCATCATCTCGCCCTGCCATGTAGTTCAACACAGCTGCATCGTAGATGAACGCATCCAGTTTGCTGTGCAAACCAATAATGAATAATTCACTTGCTTCATGAAGACAGCTGCAGGTTGTGACAGGTTACAACTGAGGAACTGAATGGAATTAGAGAAATTCTACTTAATGTCAAAACCCAGCATCTCAAGGATTCACACGAAGCAAATACACAAGGCTGGTGCAGTCATACCCTGTCTTAAGGCTGACCAGTGCGTCCTGGACTCCGGACTGGTGGTACTTGACCATGTACTGGTGCATGTCTGGGTAGTTCTTCCTGATGTTCCTCTCAGTGCTGCCATTTGGGACTGTACCAAACCGAAATGGTGGCGAGAAAGAATATGGGCTCTGGAACTGGAAAGAACAAGCAAAATATATGGGGAATGTTTAGGGAGCCATTAGGTAGCATTGCAATTATGCGCCACATGATGGTGATCGCCAGCATCTCTAAAACTTAAATAGCGGATTCTATGCCTAAAATGCATTATAGTAAGAGAGTAAAATGCAAAAATTAGGAATGAGTGAGAGGCTTTGTGTGAAAGAACATTTACAGACAGCATTTTTCTTTATGTATTTCATATGTAGAGTTATGGCAATACAATAGGGTCAATGAGAAAGAAAAAAAAAGTCATACTTTTCTGTCACTGAGCCCAGTGACCTGGTCCACGAACTCCTCCTGGATCATGAAGGCAGCCAGGTTTGCAGTGTAACTGGCCAGGAAGATCACAGCAAAGAAGGCCCACACAGACACAATGAACTTACTGGTTGTGCCTTTAGGGTTCTGTACTGGCACGGAGTTATTGAATACCAGACCCCACAAAAGCCATACGGCCTTGCCAATGGTGAATGATGGACCATGAGGGTCTAGAAAGAGAGCGAGAAGTTAAAGAGAGAAAGAGAGAGAGAGAGAGAGAGAGATGTTAGGCATCATACATTAATAATCTGATGTTGTAGTTCAGTCACCATTTATATGCTAGTGACTAGCACATTTTATAATCACAGACTCTTCTTTCACATTTGTTGTACCTTTGCCCTGGGCTAGGTTTCTGTTGAAGCCAAGTGGACTAATGAACTCAAACAGGAAGACCGCAATTGCAGTGACGATGAGTAGCATCACAAACATCATTACCCACACCGACGCGCTGAAAGGTTCTAAGGGCAGAGATAGATGAATGAAATGAAACCACAAAACAAAGAGGTAGACAGAGAGAAAAGGCAACATGGCTGATCTGAGAGAGAATTGGTTCGGGTTGCGACATTTCTTGAGAAATACCCAGAAACGCAGAGGGTGATACTGTTCCATTGCTGCGGGAGACCATCACACTGATGCCCGTCTCAACGAATGGCACAGAGAAGTCGATGACCTCCGACCTCTCTTCATTTATAGTCAACGAACCAACAGCCATCACAGCCTTCTTGTTAAACACCTACAGAGCAGAGACAACAACAGAGAATCTAAATAGATGGAAGGAAGGACAGGTCAACTGCCTACTTCACTAGCAGATTAAGTGAGAAACTAATTTGTTGACTCATTTATTATTGACTGACCTCGCCCACCATGCCGTTCCACACGTTATTTATTTTCTTGCCATGTTTGCCGTTGGTGACTAGATAAAGGTCGTAAGTGAACTTTACATTCCTGGCAATCTTCTTCAGGATATCTATACAGAAACCCTTACAGCACTGCTTTATATAGGATCCACCAGTTGTGTTACTGTAATACAAATACACAGACACAACACGTGCACATTTCTATTACGGCACACAAAAACTGTATCAAATGCTTTAGATAGCTTAATTATATTCTCTTGTATTGAGTAAAAAGACATCTCAGAGTTAGGCTAACCAATGACAAAGATGTCAACAATTAGAACTTTTTGGAACAAGTTACACTTCTCCTTTTCTGATTTTGGCTATACTGCCTAGAGCCTTACTCTTTGATGTGTTTCCTGCAGGGTACAGAGTTGCGCATGCAGGTCCCTGTTAAAATGTCCACGTCGTCGACGATAACGAAGGGCTTCTCCTCTAAAGTCACAATGCTTAGATGGTTCTCATCTGCTTCTGCGTCCCCAAATGAGTTGTAGCGGGGCCACACGGGGAATTTCAGTATCAACGAATGGTTCTCCCAACGGCCCATCTATGAAAACACACACAGTTTCTATTCAGGCTTTTTGAATAACTGTGTTTGCATTGTTCTTTCAGTCACTTCCTCCCTCAGTCCTTTTGCCCTCTCTGTTATTGTGATAATGTGTGAGACAGTCTAATGTGTGTACATTTAGCACTGATGTTTTGTAATTGTCTTGTGTGTGTTTGCGTTATTATCCGAGTACATGTGTGTGTGTGTGTTTGTGTGTGTGTGTGTGTGTGTGTGTGTGCGTAAGCTCTGTTAGCACCATCTACTCACACCCCTGTTCTACCCAATGCAGTGAGAAATGATTAGTGTGGCACTCTTCACACACTCCCTGCAGGGTTTCAAAATGCATGTGCTGCTTGTGTGTGTAAGAGATGAAGAGAGATGAAGAGGGAAGGAAGGAGAGAAAGAAAGAATGAAAGAAAGACTTCGCCTACTATAGAGCACTGTCAAAACACGGCATCCATTGCACCGCAGAGAAATAACAACTCATTAAAAGAGTGTGTGAGTGAGCAAGTGATTAGGAAAACGAGAACATGAAGTGGGGAGAAAGAGTGAGAGAACACCTAATGAGAGAAAGAGAGCACGAGGCTAAGAGGACGGATTATTATGAAGAAAATTAACGCATTACTTAGTCAATTAACTAAATTAAGCAAGAAGTGAGCGAGCAAACTAAGAGGACTCAAAAACAAGTGAAGGCACAAATAGCACTCATCCTTGAGATAACTCTGCTAACTCTGACCCCCTACGCTAAAAAACAATGTACAATTAAACTTTATATTCTGAAACACGGAAGGGCACATGAAAGAATAAAAGGGGGATTATTGCTGAAATATTTGTCACTTAACAGAACATTACCTTCAATTGTGGTTGGAAGACACTGTTGAAGAAAGACATTTGTTTTTTGGCCAAATGCTAAGTACAATTCATATTCATATATCACTAAAAGTGAATGATGAGCCTGAATGGTAAAAGTGAATTATATATATATATATATAAAACTTACCTTCTCCCATTCTCTCTCTGTGTTGAGTACAATAACCACCAGTTTGGGGTTGACCTGGTAGCCATCGTCCATGAACGACAGATCTCTGCCTTCCAGATTTACTCCCAACATATACCTGTAATACAAATATTTACACAAACACAGTAATTGCACGTTATACTTCAGCAGTAATGAGCTTGTGCAAAACTAGCGCACACCTACACATGCCTTCTGAATCCTGCGTATATTTGGTAATTGGTACATTGCCATCATGCCAACACTGTAATTAATATTATACGTGAATACATTAATAAAAAATCCTCACACACACACACACACACACACACACACACTAACCAAAATATACAGCACATATACAGTAGATATTCACAAAGCCATCCATTTGTTTTCTCATGCTTCTTTGGATAGGCTTGATGGCTGTTCTCAGTCAGGCTAATGAGCTTTTGCCTTGTTAGCAAGCTTTCACAGCTCCTCATTGTAACTTTTAGTAGATGATGGATATGCTGATGGAGGAAGATGGAGACTGCGTTCAACTAAGCTTCCAACCACCATGGGCCTATTTTCCTCAATTGTGCCAGTTTACGAACATCTGTTGGCTGAACATGTTGGAGGATTGCATTTAAAAAAAAATTTTGGATTTCATACAAATTACGTTATAAGGAATGAACTTAATTTTGTGTAACTTTTCATACAAGTTGTGCAAATTCTTATAAATTGTGTTCATCATTCAATTAAATAGATTGAGACGTTGAGTTTAAATTTAGAATAGGATACTTACTGTAGCATAATAACAGAATTTTTGTAAAAAGCAATTATTAGAAATTATTTGATATATTTGATGCCCCATCACCTTATTCATGCTAATCTCATACACAAATATATTTAATTGTTTTTTACAGCAAATGTACATTCTTCTTAAAAGAGGTGACTTTTCCAACCTTTCCCTACCTTTTACCTTTATTTTCAGCAGGTACGTTTGTTCTTTAAAAAAGGCCAACCTTGTTTTAAAAATCTTGTAGCATATTTCAACAGCCGCACAGCCTCTAGAAATAACGATGTGATGTCATTATCTATTCCTGTATACCATACAGTATTTCAGATTTCCTTATTACAGTATACTCTGACATTGATATATCACTACACCCCTAAAAGGCTTATAGGCATAGCCTCCATTATTACCATGTAGATGCAGGGAAAAGTCAGCTTCTTCCCCCAGCATCTATGTTTAGCTCCACCTACAGCCTGGGCCACTTCTAACACACACACACAACCCACAACAAGTAAAGAGATCGAGTGTTCTCAGGACCTAAGGCAGAGCACAAGTCTCTTTTTCATGCTCAAAATCCCCCAAGATAAGCCGTCATAGCTCTCGATACACAATGCATCATATTTAAATCAGGGTAACTCTTGTCTCCTGTTTGAATAATCTATTATATCAGGAATAACAGCTCGTTTTTCTTCTGACAAGGAGTCAACG
Source organism: Olivaichthys viedmensis (assembly GCA_028565825.1). Classification (NCBI taxonomy): domain Eukaryota; kingdom Metazoa; phylum Chordata; class Actinopteri; order Siluriformes; family Diplomystidae; genus Olivaichthys; species Olivaichthys viedmensis. The sequence continues at coordinate 241,930 of JAOUQW010000025.1, read as the reverse complement.
AGCAAAATCACACTGCAACTTAACCAATGCAAACCATCCAAAAATACTATTTTCACATTTCATTTTCACTCAATTCCCATACGGGGCACTCTAGCACAAGGTGGTCAGCTTTTCATTATTATGCCCCAACCTCCGTAAATCAATTTCCAAGAAAATGCTCATGGTCAGATGTTATACCCCATTATCGGATACGGTCGCGTCTCGAGGGGGAAAAACACCCGTCTGGCCGAATGCAATCCTGTACGAGTTTGTGATTATCCTCATCCTTCACACCTTCTCAAAGGTCAGAGAAGAGGAAGGCTCCTTTCTTATTCTCACTGATTGTTTCAGAGGCCCCGGGTCACAGAAATTGCAGCGCTTCTGTGTGGCCAGCCTTCGACATTTTTCCATGCTAGACCAGACGTGGCTTTATTATGAGCTTTGGTGCCATAATTACCCTTTAACTCGTTCTTGCTTTTTCATTGTGAGTTGTCTGAGCAATAATTGCTTTGCTCTACTCTACTTTGTCACATCATCAGTTTCTGCAGGTTTCACTTGTTGATGATGTGGTTCCTCATAAGTGTTTTCGAATTTAGAATTTCCTCAAACGTATGCACCTCCTTGTACAAATGAGTTGTATTATGATACCACCAAGTCCAAGTTTTCCATTCTAGTAAGTGTAAAGGCCAAGGAAAAAATGTGCACAATAACTGAAAAAAAAACTAAATAACAATACAAACCCTGCTCTTAAAAACTCTTTTTAATACTTAAGAATACAATTTACAGTTAAAAAGGCATAGATCTGCCCAACATTAACCCATTTATTCTCGTACTGGAATATTAAAAGATCTGCCCAACATTAACCCATTTATTCTCGTATTGGAATATTAAAAGATCTGCCCAATATTAACCCATTTATTCTCGTACTGGAATATTAAAAGATCTGCTCAATATTAACCCATTTATTCTCATACTGGAATTTTAAAAGATCTGCCCAACATTAACCCATTTATTCTCATACTGGAATAAAAAAATAAATAAATTACTTGCTCCATTAAGTTTAAATCTGAAAACAAAATCAAAATCGGTCAATCTATTTCACTACAATGTTAATTTTCTTATTGTACTTTCTTAGTCTTTGGTCAGAAAGGCTACTGGGTTTTTTTGGTAAAAATTTTACTTTAATTTACAAAAAAGGAACCCTTTTAGAGTAAAGATTAGAAAAAGAAAATACAATATGACTACAATAAGAAAATGGTTCACACATGAAAACTACAGAGGTCTCTACAGTCAGACTACAAAAATATACGGGTTATTTGTGGATACATGTGAGCTTTTTAAGAGTAATAATTCAAACATTTTTGAATTTTTTTTCTTGTATTAGAAATATGAAAAATAAGGGGGAAACATTGGTTCGATAGGCAGTGTCACCAAGTGGCCTGACAGCGAATTTGAGCGACTTTTGTCAAACAGATCGTTTTCTGTGGCCAGCTTCCGTATTGTACCAAAGTACAAAAATGGGTTAAACATCCTCCTCCATATGATGGACATTAGAGCAGTTCAGCTGTGTATGACTCCATAAGCACACAAAGATGGACATACAAACCCACATGCACACACATTTACTTAAGACACTATTAATTCAATTATACAGAAATACAATAGTTTGTAATATATGTGTAATATATTGCATTTTGTATGAAAAGAGACAGAGACATGAGTAGGAAATGTAGTTTAGCTTAGGGTATAAATTAAGAGAACTGTCACCTTCTACACTGATACAGCCGGGTGTATATCAGTGTGTGTGTGCATGGTGGAGGCATGAGGCATACAGTTTATATATCATAGTTCACCATAGCGATCCCCAAATCTGTGTCAGAGGCTTGTCTTATACCAACGTGTCTCTAATCACACATCAGAAGGGCCTAGAATAAAAAAACTTCAACCAAATATATATATTATTTGATAAATGATAACAACTTAAAGGTTAGTGATACCATTATTACAGCAAAACTAACTCAGGTTGGTATCTGGGTTAAATGTTACTCTGCTAAGATCTAAGATTATTACATAATGAACTCAACTAAGAGCTACAATTGCATTTTAAAGAAAATGACCGTTGAAAATTCAACGCACACCGCGACAGGCGTGATTAACACACAAACAAATGGATACAATACAGGACGGACACAGGCGGGTATTTAAACACTTAGAAATCAAAGAACGAACAAGAAACAGCTAGGAACATTTAACATGACTCACGTGACAGGGACAGGCGAACACACACACATAAGTGCATGGCGGCCGTCGCCATGGCGACCGCCCCCTATGTCCTGCGCTCAGCCGCGCGCGTGACAGAGCCCCCCCTCTCCTAAAGGCAGTCCGGGGGGGCCACGGGCCTGTGGGGCCTACTTCCCTGTTTGGGTGGCGGCCCGGAGGCTGGACACAGACGTCCACGGCGACGGACACCCGGGGGCCACCCACCGCGGTATCTGGAGGCTAAGTGGCGTCGCCACTTCCGAAGCTTGGGGGCAGAGTGCTGACATCCTTGGCGGTGGCGTCAATGGACACCCGGGAGGTAGGGTGGGGTCGCCGTCCCCCAGGGAGAGCCCTTGAAAGAGCTCCGTCAGTCAGTCCACGTCTTGCTCGGGGGTCGGAGGATTGTCGTCGTCACCCGAAGCCCGGGGGTTGTGTTATGATGTCCTCTCGTTGCTCAGGGGGTGGAGGAACATCGTCGTCCCCGAAGCCCAGGGGCGGCGCTATGACGTCCTCCCCAAGCTCGGCGGGTGGAGGAACGTCGTCGTCCTCGAAGCCCGGGGGCAGTGCCACGACGCCCTCACTGGGGTCTGGCGGCGGGACAGAGCAGGACACCTGGGGGCCACCCTCTGCGGTGTCCGGGAGCTCATCCACGCCTTTAACATCGTCTGGGAGCTCATCCACGCCTCCAACGGCGTCAGGGAGCTCAACCATGCCTTCAACGGCGTCTGGGAGCACATCCACACCTCCAACGGCGTCTGGGAGTTTCGCCACACCTCCAACGGCATCAAGGAGCTCATCCACGCCTCCAATGGCGTCCGGGAGCTCATTCACGCCTCCTACGGCGTACGGGACGGCCTCGGCAGCCGTTTCTAGCCCCCCCCAAAAGATTCCAGCCAACTCCCCTCCCTCCACTCCTGGGAGGAGGGCGACCCGGGCTGGGGTGGCGCGACGGAGGTGGCGAGCTGTTGCGCCGCGGTCAACACCGCTATGCGGGCGGCCAAGCTGTAGATCCGTTTCTGCCTCTTTAGGCTCTCTTCGCCCTTCCCCGGCACGGATTGGTCTTTTGCTCGCGGAGGCCAGCGCTACAAAAGGGGCAAGCTCTTCCATCCAGTGCTGGTGCTCCGCGAGCTCCGCCAGGATGTCTTCCGCGCTGAGCCTCGCTGCGTCCATTTCTGTGGTCTCTCGTTCTGTCAGGTTCGGGTTCGGGGGTGCGGACACACAACTGCTCACCACAATTGTATAGAGTGGTTATCTGAATTACCGTAGCCTTTCTGTCAGCTCGAACGATTCTGACCATTCTTCATTGACCTCTCTCATCAACAAGGCGTTTCCGTCCGCAGAACTACCGCTCACTTGATGTTTTTTCTTTATTGTACCATTCTGAGTAAACTCTAGAGACTGTTGTGCATGAAAATCACAGAAGATCAGCAGTTTTAGAAATACTCAAACCAGCCCGTCTGGCACCAACAATCATGCCACGGTCAAAATCACTGAGATCACATTTTTCCCCACTCTGATGGTTGATATGAACATTACCTGAAGCTGCTGGCCTGTATCTGCATTATTTTATGCATTGCGCTGCTACCACACGATTGGCTGATTAGATAATTGCATGAATGAGAAGGTGTACAGGTATTCCTAATAAAGTGCTCGGTGAGTGTATATATTATACATACAGTGGGGTCCAAAAGTCTGAGACCACATTGAAAATCTGGGATTTTTTTCATTTATACTTGGAAATAAACATAACGTTTTAGAATTTTGAAAAATTTAAAACAAAGAAAAGTTATGACAAGTAAAATGAAGAAGATTCTGCACTATTTCTAGGTCACTCTTCAAATTTAAGCAAATTTGTGACATTGACCATGTTAACTCCTCTGTACGAAAGGTCACATTTCCTTGAGTCTTATCCCTTCCATTGATGCACATGTTCAGGTGACACTCAGGTGGATTTGATCTACTCATCAGAGACTTGTTTAAGTTAATCAACTTGCAGCCATTGTTCACATATTATAAATAAGGCTGTGCCTCAGGTTTTCTGCAGAACATTTCATACTGAGAAGCATTGTGACGGTGGGAAATATGGCATCAGAACTAAGTGAAAGTGTCAGAAGGCAAATAGTTATTCTGAGCAAAGAAGGGCTTTCTCAGCGTCAAATCATGGCTAGACTGAAAGTTTCTAAAGGGGCAGTGCATGGTACTCTAAAACGCTTTGCCAAAACTGGATCAGTTGTATCCAAGTGATAATCCGTGTGGTGATCAAGACCATCACCACATGCGGTAACCAGAAACCATGGATGAATGCAGAAGTGCACGCGCTTCTGAAAACCCGGGATGCTGCCTTTAGGTCAGACGACAAGGCAGGTCTCAGCACAGCAAGAGCCAAGCTGTCTCGAGCCATCAGAGAGGCGAAGCGTAACCATGCGCAGAAAATCCATTGACAGTTCTTAGACACCAGGGACACATGCCGTATGTGGCAGGGCATTCAAGTCATCACAAACTACAAAATGACAGGTCTGTGATGATGATGCCATTTCTATGCACGGTTTGAAGCACAGAACAATGAGCCGGCGAGGAAGACCACCCCACTTCCCACTGACCAGGTACTTTGTCTGACCACAGCGGTTGTCAGGAAAACTCTCACAAGGCTACCGGTCCTGATAACATACCTGGCCGGGTGCTCAGAGGATGTGCTGATCAGCTTGCGGATGTCCTAACAGACATCTTCAACACTTCCCTGAGACAGGCAGTTGTCCCAGAGTGCTTCAAGACGACCACCATCATCCCCGTGCCTAA
>JAOUQW010000025.1:212611-223661 GCA_028565825.1 Olivaichthys viedmensis | reverse complement strand
AGGGGGAGGTGAAACATGACATGATATTATTGGCTAACATTATTTTTTTAAACCACCGGCACATGCCGGGTGACAGAAAAAAAATCTAAAGATCTTTAGAGGCAAGCAAAAGTCATTGCATTTTGATGGAACATTACGGAAAAGCAAGAATTAGTTTTTTAAGTCATTGATACTGATAAATCATGTACAATATGACCAGAGTCTTGAACTAACACAGTAAAAAAGGTGTTATTCAAGGTGTCTTTAAATAAAAAACGTCTGGTATTTTGGACAGAAATCCAACTGCACCCTTGATTTCAATGGAGAATCCACACTGACTGCGGAAGACCAAGAGCACTCTTAATCCGTGAGATGAGATCTGACTACAAACTAGCAGTGCTGTGACTCGGTGTGCCCTTTTGAAAGACTGACATAGTATCATAAAACTATGAGACAGAAGCATCAAATAAGCTGTGAATATTTACCAATGCATAGAAATCATTAAGATTGCTAGCTTGTTTATTGATCAATTTCAGAAGTGCTTAATTTTGCTGCACCAGATTGAGATCCCTGTTGCTGATCTTTTTTTATAATCATTCATCACCTACACAGGCAGTACTTTGTTGGTGCCTGCTGTCGTTCGTTCTTCATAATGCTGTCTGTCTCCACAGCAACTACTAAGGCTCCAGGATGAGCTGAAGGGAAAGGAGCTGGAGCTGGAGCAGGCCAGAGACGAGCAGCGCTACCTAGAGGGGGAGATCTTCAACCTCAGGGAGAAGGTGAGTTTAGCACACACAGTCTGGATTAACCCCTTAATGTATCATATTATTATTCAATTATTTGTCTTAAAGCATATTCTTTAGTAACTACTAAGTAATTCAGTATTTATCATGATACTACATATGAAGAGTATGTAGTTACGAGAGTGAGGAAGGTAAGTCTGGACCTGCAGACGGGTCCTGGGAGTTTAAGGGGTTAAGGAAGGTTAACACCACTGTGTTCTTGGCCTTTCTATAGACCCATTTTGATAAAGCAGGTATGTTTGGGAATGAATTGTCATACCAACTATTTAATTGGACAACCTCTTATAGTTGTGAATAGCGTACTAAGCAGCCCTATTTTACTCCCAATAATTTTGTGCTCAAATAAACCTTTTTTTTTTTTTATGTTTCTGTTGAGAGACATTCCAGTTTGGCAGGCGTACCTCTCTCTATCTCTCCATGTGTGACAACAGGAGGGCAATCTGCAGCCTCAGTTAACTTGCATGTAGCAACACACACACACACACACACACACACACACATACACACACAGGATAGGCTATAGCTTCAAACTAGAGCCAATCTGAGACATCTTAAGAGGTTGGCCCTCCACCGCAGATGAATTAGCCACTGGGTCTTTGATTATGCAATATTTATAAAGGCTGTGCTGCACAAAATACTAAAGGCCGAGGCGCATGGCCCCTAAAAGCTGCTTTTAAATGTTTTTAGGACTTTTCTGTCACTCGTCTCCGAAACGCACTCAGCTATCTCTCGTAAAGGCAGCACCACTAAGGAAAGTGACCTCATTCAGTCCTGATGGGGGCCACCAATCTTCATTTTACCACTGAAGAAGGGAAAAAAAGAGAGTGGACAGAGGAGGAAAGCGAGAGAGAGTTATGTTTAAGGGCCCTTTTGTGTAGAGCCACTCTACTGATAAACCCTAAAGGAGGTAGGAGAGGAAGAGAGGTCATGTGGAGGGATTGCAGAGATTGAAAGAAGAGAGAGAGGGAGAGATTGTGCAATCCTGACGTGGAAGGCAGTCTAAAAGCTTTAACTTCTAAGAAAAGACCCATAACATGCCATCTTATCTAGACACACAGACAGACACACACACACACACACACACACGCACACACAAAATCGCCTTGCAATAACGTGACGTGACTTCCATCCAGCTGGGAATCTTTATGATGAGCCATGTTTTTATCCGAACCCTTATTATGCAAATGCTCTCTGTTCCCACCAAATATGGAATCATGCATATTTAATGAAAAAGAAACAACACAAATTTAAATCACATTCACGTACGCAGTACTACAACAGCGCTAGCTCACTGTCTGCGTCAAGCATAAAGCACGTTACTGCATCTGAATTATCACTCTGTTAATTACAGTCTCAAATAATGCGGCCCATAAATGTCACATAGCACAGCTGTTACTCAAACCTGAAGTCTAATAAAGGCCTTAGCGCGCGCACTGAATCACAAAGCAAATGTTTTCTTCCTGCATTTCTTCCTCACATAATAAAAATAATAACTTTATTTATATAGCACCTTTCTTTCTTTTTAAAAAGGCAGTTCAAAGTGCTCTGCATTATGTGCGAAAAAATTTACATCAAGAGCAATTCAAATAAACCACTATTTAAAAAAATATATAATTACATAAATATGTAAAGCATGACAAAAATAATGAGTACTTTTAGTTGGTGAGCAAAAGTAAAAAATTGTTACAGTAATTAATAAAACATAATATTATTATTAAATACTAAAATGCCTCTTAAATTTCCATTTCCATTGGATTTTATATTTCATATTTCCATGGTTATATATGTAACAGCGATACTAAGGGTATCTTTCATGCACCAAAAGACACCAACAAGGTTATTGAAAGGAATTGAAATCCTAAGCACCATGAACAGAACCTTAATAAACTGTTGTGCATGGTGTCATTCGTCTGCGTAGAGTTTAGAAAGCAGATTTTATGTACAGATATATCGTCTTATAGCGACTAAACCATGCAAGTAAATATAGTACAACAATTACAGGCTAGTATGTTGCTACATGGTCATTAAAAGAATATCCCTCAGCAATCACAAACTTTACAGGCATATGGTCTTGGCACGCACGCTTGCAAAATGTGTGTACTGGTTTTTATTCAAACATCGAGTGCTGGCACAAACCTCAATTGTGTGTTCCATGAATAACGGGGGGAAAAAAATCGGACTGCATTGTAAAAAAAGAAAAATTAAAAAAGAAGAATGTGTCCTTTGGTAAATCTGTCTGTGTGAGCGTGTGTACATGTGTAGTGTAAACAAGTGAGTATGTTACACATTTAATTTATATCAGCGCCTGGATTTTGCTTTGCTCTCTCATAATACGCCACTGTGGTAAAAATGGGATAAAAGTGGCTTCAACAGGGCAGAAAACAGCCTTGCTGCTTAACTCTGTAGCTCTGCTCTCTTTCATGATCTCTGTTTTACTCTTCTGCCCACTCACTCTCTCTCTCTCTCTCTCTCTCTCTCTCTCTCACACATGCACATCTCTATACAACTCCCAGCTCCCCTCCAGGAGTAAAAAGCTGAGCATGAGCAGAGCCCCTCTCCGCTGTGTGTGCATATGCGTATGTGTGTGTGGTGTGTGCTCGCTCCGTTGTGACTTTCTACTCCCATACGACGGCGGCAAGCATGCTAAAAAAGGGGCTTTGCTCCTCCATTTTTCATCATGCAAGAAAGATTTTTCCGAGTTTATGGCAGAGTCCACCAGGAGCCTCGCACCGAGCGCAGGGACTGGTGGTGAAAAAAAACCTCATGCAAATTGAAAAAGACTGGACAGAAAAAGACGGGCAGAGAAGGCCAACTTTCAACCGGTTAAAACTAAATTCTCTCCGGCCAGTCATCAAAATTTCACAATGTGATTTATAAAATGTGGATGACTGGCTTTGTTGCTCTCTGGTGGGGAGCACAATGACTCATGAGAGACCAGAGTCTCAATACACACATGGTTGCATAACTGTGTTAACTGAAGGCTCGGGTATTAAGAGCAGCCAGTAAAACATCCATCATTTCATTTTTAATATCGTGGAAGTTAAAGGCAGGACAAAACTATACGCTTTCCGAGTGCTGGTACAAAGTAATTACTAAATTAGGTTAAAAGGATACTCCTATAGTTTTTCTGCATAATGATGTCCACAATGATGAAAGATTTTCCATATTCTTTGGAAAAACAGACAGGAAAAAGATGACACATAATCACATCATAAGAAAAGAAACTTAACTCCTGTTGTCCCCATTAAACAAGCCCACATTCTCCATTTCGTGACCTCAGTATTATAAGGTTCTATCTGGCATTTTGGTTGAAAATGAGTTATAAACCACATAAACTTCATCACTGAGGGACACTTTATTCTCTTGTGGTGTTATTTTTTTAATTTTGCAAAGGTTTTTGGTGTAATATTTAAAAAAATAAAAAAACTCACAGATGAACTTGGTTTTATAAGGTTCTATCTGCCAGCCAATCAGCATCCAGGATGAAAACACAACACAGGGAGCTGAGTTCAATAAATATCCAGGTTTTATTGACACGCTGGCAGAGAACATCAGACTCGAAACCTCAATATGACGAGCCAGAAGAGAGAGAAACTTTCAGCTGCAGATGTTTCTGTCTGCCGTATTTGCTGGTCTTATGATGTGTAAACGTTGTGGCGCATTAAAAAGTCTTCATCTTAAAAATGTATTTTTCCGCTGAGTTATTACCATTTATTAGTAATTTATTGAGATTGAGTGCTTGAGTAATGAGAAAGTCAGGTAGAACCTTATAAAACCAAACAGTATTAGAGCTTACAGAATAATAAGGTTCTATCTGTGTTTGGCCACTGTTCAAAAATCCACTTTATAATTGTGTCAGAATTTTTATCATATAAATGTGAAGTAATCGGCCTTGTTGAGCTGTAAATGTACTGTAGATTACAGGACTTTAGAGTTTTGCTAGCTAGAATCTCAAAACTTTGAAGCCTCAGATCTCAGAACCGCTCTTCACCCAGATAGAACCTTATAACTCTAAGGTCTAGATTTGACAAAAATCTACCCCGAAACATGTTATTTTAAACTTTTAAAAGTAATCTATGTGAAATAGCACACTGTTTTATATGTTTTTAATGCAAAAGGGCCTAGGAACCTCTCTACACATTTAGCCTCATTAAAAATGGCAGGAGCTTGTATTTGCATTCCAGGCATCAAAGGGCTCTGCACCACATTATCTGCGTACCCTGGTTCAGAACGACACACTTGCACACCAACTCGGGTCTTCAACTTCATGGTGCCTGGCATTTCCGTCTCTGAGATCTAAGAATGCTAGTAACGCAAGCTGCTTTAGTGTCCTGGCTCGTCAGTGGTGGAACGAGCGTTCCCCTTCGGTCCAAACAGCCCAGTGTCTCTATTCCTTCCGCTAAAGACCTACTTTTTAGACGAGATACTGAAGAGGATAATACTTTATTTTACTCTGCGCCTACTTTGCTCTGACTGCCTTTTGTATTACTTCTTTTTTGTATTTTGGTTTACACACTTGGGACTAAAACTGTATTACTGTATTATGTGTATAGGTTTTTGTTATACTAGTCCACTCTAGCGCTCTAGTAAACTCGCTCGCATTTGTCACAGGTAGACACAAAACTTCAAAATAATTTTTCTCATCAAAATATATATATATATTTTTTTTTGAGTCCAGGAGTATCTTAAAGACAACCGTCAACCATATTAGGTGCTGTAGCAGTTACTTACACTGTATCACCCAGTTCAGTTATAGCTGACGATAGCTGGTATTTAGATGTGTTTAGGTATTATTTATGGTAGCTCACAGGTTAAACCATTTAAGGCCACCGGCAGATAAAAGTTACCACAGTCTTTACCCCCACTTTGTCTTTTAGAAAAAGCTAGTAACCTTTAAAGATTCACACAAGATGGAATACAATTGTTTAAAGGACTTTTGTAGACACACAAGAATTTTACTTCACTTCCTATCATCATCAAAGCTAGCGTTCTGCAACGACTTTCTAGAAGGGTGACTGAATCAGTTCAGTAAAGTGCACTCAGTGGCCACTTTATTATGGCTATATGGCCTTGTATTTATATTCATTGGCTCTTTTATCAGGTACTGTGGCCCATCTGTTGCTATGCACAGTTTGTACTCCTGTCCATCAGGGAAAAGGAACCATCATAGGACCACCACTGACCAGATATCATTTGGGTGGTGGACCATTCTCAATACAGCATTGACACTGACATGGTAGTGTGTGTTGCTCTGAATAGAATAGAATGCTATTTATTGTCACATATACACATACAGTACCGGGAAATTAATTCTTCACATATCAGTAAGCTGGGGTCAGAGCACAGGGTCAGCCATGATACAGGACCCCTGGAGCAGGAAGGGTTAAGGACGTTGCTCAAGGGCCCACAGCTTGGCGGTACTGAGGCTTGAACCCACAATCTTCTGATTAGTAGCCCAGTGCCCTAACCACTGAGCCACCACTGCCCAGATCCGAATGTATCAGGCACGGCAGCGTGGCTGGGATTTTTAAACACCTCAATGTCACTGCCGGGTTGGGAAACAGTCCAACAACCAAAAATATCCAGAAAGCAGCAGCGCCATGGTCAGAAACGGACACTGAATGAAGGCTAGAGGACAGTTAACAGAAATTGTGCATGGAAAAGATGAGCTATAGACTCTAACTGTAACATGTCTGAGGTGAACCAACAAGGTAGGTGTGTCTAATAAAGCAGCCAGTAAGTATACACAGTGCTTCAATACCTGATACACTCACACTCGTAATATCTGGTCAGTGGTCCTGTGGTGGCCCGGGTAGATTATAAACATTTACAAACACCATACCTGTTTTCCTTCTGGTACATTTTGACAGGAGTTGTATACCTTCTTGAACTTGACCAATATCACAGTTTATATTTTATATATTTTTTAATATATATATATATATTATCTTTTGTTTGATAGAATTGACTCTTTATGCTTCCAGGAAGTAGTTACAGCTAGTTGTTACATGACAGGAAGTGAAGTATTTTATATCTTTTTTGATGTGACTGATTAGTTACTTTTTTAGGAAATAAATGTTGATAATGTTACATGTAATGTTTTTTTACCTTTGTTTTTAAATATTATACATAAATCTATTTTTTTTTTTTTTACTGATAATTGCATTTAACTACTGCTATTCTTTTTAGAAAATTGAATGGATTTACAATGTAATGTAGAGGCGTTGTTTTTTAATGTACTGCATTTTGTAATGTCACTTTAAGACACCTTACATGTGACTGCTTAGTAAAATAATGTTACATGCTTTCTTATACTCTCTTATATTCTTAATGGCTTTAAAAATTTTTTACTGTTAATTGTTTTTTTTCAATGTAATGCATGAATTTTTAAAGTACTCTTTCCAAGCAAGAAAGCAAAATGAGCCCTTGTTGGGTAATACTAATCCACTTTATCAAATAAACATGTTCAAGTCCTCTGAGTAAAATGTTAAATGTTTGCTGGGTATGGACACAGATGGGGTTGCATTTGATGGTGCAAAACAAGGTTCTATGCTCATGCTGTTAAGTGCTGTGCTTTGGCTCTAAGTGTCTGAGCAGACAGACACTACTCTTTGCCAATTACAATGTATCGCATACTATTTGTTACAATCACTGCACCTCTAGTATAAGTAATGGGGAATTTTGGTCTTAAAAAAACAACCTCTGGGCAACCCTGTTTAAAAAATCTTGTAGCATATTACAAGGGATGTTATTATCTATACTGGTATAGCATAGCATTAACAATATAAATATAACAAATATAACCATTTATATTTCTTTTTCACAGTATATCAGCATATGGGTATTCACACACTCATGAAATGAAATAAACTGAAAAAAGGTTTAAGGCTTGTCAAAATCGCCTTTGCGATTTCTAGCAGAGAAAAAACTATAAAGGAAAAACAAATGAACTATGATCAAAACAAATGCAAAATAAACATTTACATTACAATCCTGCATAACTTTGTTCCTTAAATAAATGAATAATACATTTAAAAATGTGTCATATGTAGCCCTATGTCTAATATTACATTTTGTCTAAATATCATTGTGACTAATGTGCAGTAATACAGGAAATCAGAAAATCAGGCACTGTAGCAGTCTTTCGAACACGGACGTTAACTTGGATCTGACTTCTGTTACGCAGTATTCAAAAGTAAACTTTGACAAATACACTTTTACTCAAGTGAATTAGAAAGCCCAACACTGAACATCTGCACGTTCAGTAATAAATACTTCAAATGAGTTTTTGTAGGCAGAAAGATTATGTGTACTTCAGCTTTGTGTGAAAAGCGGCTCAGCTGCAAAATGAAAGGAGAGAATGTTCGGTCACGGGGGGAACATTAGCAAATGTTTTGAATTGCACTGATGCGTCTTGGAGCACCTCTTAGTTTGATTATGATTCTCGTGGCACGGCTAACCGAGGCCCTAACGTGCATGAGCCGTGATGGAGTGTGTCGTTTCAGAAAAAAGAGGGAATAAATACATCAGCCTCCCATGAATTATGAACGGCCTCACATATATATTCAGCATGGCTAACATCTCTCCTAAAATTACAATCAGAGATGGCAAAAACAGCCTACAAAGCTTAAAGGGATGGGTTTTTCATCTCATGTTGCATGAGAATGAATTTACAGCTAACACATTCAGCGGCTTAAAATTAAAATGGCAAAGCCGGCATCACGGCATTGAAAAGAAAAGCTCGCCACAAAGTCTTTATGAGTTCTGATTACTTTGAGATTATTTCATCAGCGTTTAAGAGAAGCAATTTGTGAAAAATGATCGCATCAGTGTTTGTTTGAAGTCAGTTGAAGCAGATGATGTAACTGGGTGACATGGCAGCTGGCGAGAGGTTGATTTATTTATGAACGTATACTATGTGGCACTACGCCACATTAGTAATAGAATAATAGAGTATTGCCTATAATGATGATAAGGTCTGAGTTTAGGTTCGACTGAGAAAATCCCAACACTAACATAATTATCACTGGGAAATCTTGGGCTCTCAGTTTGACTTTGCCTGACATTTCTGTCTCTAAGATTGTCTAGCTTTTACACAGGTATTCCATCATACCCACACAGAACAATTGAATTGCTGCAACAACTTGTTGCCAAACCCAACTTGCAACAAACTGACAGAAGAACGGGCTGGTGACAGGCAGTAGGACCGGCAACTTGACACAGTGTTTGGCACAGATGGCATCACCAATACTGGGTATCTGTCAGGGATCTGAAACCATGTCTAGTTGAATGCAGGCTAAAACATGGCTCAAAATATCTGGTATTCACATTCTCTGTTTACTTACTTATCTTATTTGTGTCAGATATGATAAAATATTTCGTATTACAGGGCAGTCTTAACTAGGCCAGGCAAACACTGGGGTAGCTGGCACCACCGCCAAAGTCGCCAGCCAAAGAGAAACACCTGCTCCTGAGTTTTATGGATCAGTTTTCCAGGCACAAGTCTCAATTTCCAGGAGATCCACCACAAAAATATGCCTTTGCACCTTTGTGCATAAAACTTTTAAAACTTAAAAATGTCCTTGGTAAGTGGAGTCAAACCTTTGGACCCTGGTATATGTTCCTTTGTGCCAGTTATAGCTTTCAGGACCACACCCTACTTGAAATCTAGAGTTTAGCTGCAACCCTACTGTATGTGCACTGACCTTTGTGCCAATCATGGATTTCAGGAACACGTACTGCTTAAAATATAGGATTCAGCTGCAAGAGAGAAAGAAGGGAAGGTTTTACAGCCATACTGTGAGTTCTGCAACATTTTACCTTCTCAGCCATGGTCATTGCGGCACCTCCGTGGACGCCTAGGATGGGCATGGCTGTCTGAGACGAGACAAAGTCCAGCATCTGGGCAATGGCTTCCTGGTCGGTGCCGTCGCCGTACACGAGACCATGCAACCGCTGGCGCGCCATCAGCTGGCACAGGTGGGTGAGCATGCTGCCTGGGTCCGTGTGGTTCACCTGCACAGCGAGCACGCTGACGTCTAGTGGTGCTCCAACGCCTGGTGCTGGGCGCAATGCCCGTTCAGGCACACTACGAGTCTCGCTGAGGATCACCGCCACACTCAGAGAGGGTGCACTCTCAGCTGCCTGAGACCAGCCCAGTAGAGCGCAGGCAATCAGTGCCAGGTGGACTGCGACTCCCATGATTCTTGGCTTCAGCCCCTGCAAAGAGAGAACAGGAACCATTACACTCAAGTGCTGGCTGGCTAGATGGGTGGATGGATGGATGGATAGATAGATGAATGGATGGACGGATAGATCCATTTATGATGAGTTTGCTTTGTGACATCCTTTAAGTGTGGGATTAAAAGTTTTTGCAAATTACAGTGGTGTAAACCAAGTGCAAATATGTGACAGACACATATAATGTCCAGGCTTTTACTTTTATTACAGATAAACCAGTGTGCCAACCAAAAAAAGGAGCTGAAAGTGTGTAAGAGCTTCTATTGATGTACGATCGCATTCTACTCATCCTATCAATCACATAAAGCTGGTACTTTTTAATTAGCCCAAACCGTTTAATGGGACGACGGTTCGCTTTTCACTAATTAACTAAGATGATTGAGTTACCTCGGGGCAGCTTGAGTGTATTTAAATAGACTACTTGACTGACAAGTGTCTTAAACAGTTTATAGTGGTATATGGCTGAATTTGTTGCCTCACAGATTCCAGATGTCTTGTGTAGCTGTGTATTGAAGCACAGTAATTATTTATGGGGAATACATCATTGCTTGATAACTTAAAAACAGCTTACATAGGGTTAAAAGAGTAGAAGTACCCCTAACCCAGCAAAAATAAGCTGACTGATGTACAGTTCATCAGAGATCAAAAAAAAAAAAAGAGTGATTAGATTTTAAAATTAGCAAAATAAAAGTCATTAGAAATCCACCAAAAAATCTATATATTTCTTAAAAATGCACAATGCACAATTTCTGGCATGCTTATGTACTTATGAACAAAATCTGTCTACAGTATCTTTTTATTTATTAATAGTTTTTAAAGTTCATTTGAATCTTTATTACAGAAAAACTCCCATGTGGTCATTCACGATTTCCTATTTTATTGTGATATAACTATGAGGTGCCACATACCAAACTGCCTCTGAGAAAATGAGAAAACGTTGATTAATTTCATAAATCTGATTAATCATATCTAGCTCATGGTGATTTGAATCATCGTTGTAGTGTTGTAGGTATTTTGACCAAATCCCT
>JAOUQW010000025.1:166892-179148 GCA_028565825.1 Olivaichthys viedmensis | reverse complement strand
CCACGTTCCCTTCTGATCAAACCCCGCTCTGTTCCACGTTCCCTTCTGATCAAACCCCGCTCTGTTCCACGTTCCCTTCTGATCAAACCCCGCTCTGTTCCACGTTCCCTCCACGTTCCCTGGCACCCCGATGGTGGAATGACCTTCCCCTGACTGTCCGATCAGCTGAGTCACTGGCTGTCTTCAAACACAGACTGAAGACCCAACTCTTCACTGCACACTTAAACGAGCACTAAATCACCCCAAAAAATAAAATTCAAAAATAAATAAATAACACCATTTAAGAGTTTGTACGTTTGTACTTTATCTCGAGTAAATCATTTGAAGCTGTACTTTAACTTTTACCAGCGCGAGTATTTGTTTAGGTGAGTATTTTTACTTTTACTTGAGTGAGGAATTTGTGTACTTCCACCACCTCTGAATAAAAATGGCCACTGATAAGTTTACGACATAAACAAAAGTATAACCACTTTATTCAGTGCCTCAGAAGTAACGCCCCTCCATATCACTGGCATTGTGGGACCGTACCCGGATGTTGTAATGGCATTGCGGTATTGACTGTATTGATTCGATCTACTCTTTGATGGCTTCAGATACAAGACTCTAGTTAATGTGTAGTGTATAATAAAAATAAAATTAAAATAAAAAGAGCTAGGTCGCTGCTAGTGTTCGACCAGTCGTGACGTCACTACGCGGCGCGTCTCGGCGTCTTCCGCGTGAGCTTCGCGGAGTTGCCATGACAACCGCGTTGCGAAGCACCGCATCACCGGTTCCCGGGGAAATCATGAAGCCCCGTGTATTGCAACCGGGAGTCGGTGCGCGCGTGATCAGACGGCGTGACCACATCGGAGGAGGGTCGACGTTTCCCCCCTCTGCAATAAGCAGGAGCGCCGCGGACACGCGGAGACCAGGGTTGCCAGATTCTCGTAATTTAATCCCCCTTGACTGGAAAGTGGAGTTAGGATTGTACATATACACTCTCAGAAAGAAAAAAAGGTACTAAACTGTACCTTGTCTCTGGGGTGGTACCCTTTAGGGAACATCTTGAGTAACTTTAGTGTGCATCTTTTACCTGGAAATATAGTGCATCTTAATTAAAGATACATAATTAGACATTAAGGACCACTGCTGTACCTTTAATTCACTTCTGAAACCTTATAAAGGTCCAGTTTAAGTACCTTTTTCTTCTGAGTGTGTAGGCGTAGATTTGGGGAAGGGGGTTAAATTGGTGTGTGCAAGGTTTCCAAATAAAATGAAACTTGAATTATTTTATTTTTTTTAAATAATCAGATGTAGCTACAAAAATTTAAATGCACATTTTGGTGGCACAGCACATTTCAAATTCGATTTATCGAATTTAGATAAAAGATTTATAGGCTATAAACGTCACATCCGAGCACTTTGGGAAAGCATAAAAGCAACACATGAAGTCGTTGCCATTTCAGCCAATCCCTTACAGAAAAATACCATACATTTCTCATGTGAACATGTGTGACGTCATGTGAATAATCATATGAAACAAGTGTCTAAAAACCACATGCGATCTTTACATGTGAAACCCACGTAATTTTGTTCAGATCATTTTAAGTGTTACAGCAGCATACAAATAGTACAAATAATACAAGACAGGAGAAGTAACATTAATCCGGCCAAGTTTGAGTTAGGGCTGGGTTGTTCTGTAAAAACAATCCCTCCAATCTGGCAACCCTGTCCTGACTGGTGGGCTTTTTCTTCTCTCTCTCTCCTGCGACTCGAGGCTTCGGCTTGTGTTTGAGTCCGGACGCACAGAGCAGCTCATAACCACCTCCAGTTACTCTCATGAGCCCGTTATTAAGTTTACACAGCGCTAATAATCACAATCATATCCGCTCTCCTGCAATAACGAGGGAGGAAATCCGGGAGATGGAGTGCTGATGTAAAAAAAAAACAACAACAACGTTTATTTTAGTACGCAGTGGGTTCATAGAGAAACATTTTGCCACGTAAAAACCCGGTAATCGTCCTCCGCCTGATGTTGAAGTCATTTCTGGACCGATCTGGGCGGCTCTTCCTCAAATTCTGCGGTTAAGAAAACGAGCTCTCGTGTCGTTTACATGGCGCTTACGGATGCCTGATTTCTGATGTCGTTCATGAGCTTCGCCAAAGCCGTGCATGTGATCGTATTTCATTCTACAGCTGCTGAAGGTAAGTTTGGTATCTATTCATTTAACTCGGGATCGCAGAACTTCATGCGGGGTTTTTTTTTTCACAGGGACATTTAGTTGCGCACAAAGTCGAGGTTCGCGCTTTTTTTTTTTTTCATTTTTATGGCTGTACAGTAAATAAAAAAATCCGCCGTGTTGAATTGACACCAGCTGCTCATAAATGAACACTACTACATTCGTCAGTGAGGATTTGCCGTGGTTGTGTTCATAGCCTGTAGAGTTGATTCAGAGGCGCGTGCATAACCTTATAAGCTCATTTTGGACGCTGTTTGGTTTAAATGTCATGCTTGGCATCTGCATGAAATAGGATTGGAGCTCGAGGCTGAGGATGACCACAAGATGTGTTTTTTTCCCCCCTCTCTCTTCTCTCTGACACGGTCCAGAAGGACAGCAGGGCTGATACAGGCCGACATGTGCGCTGTCCATGGTGCTGAAGTCTGACTCTTACACGTAAACTCACTTCCGGTTGGCTCTGAGACTCGCAAAGATCATTAGTGATTGATTGTACATTGGTGCTTTAAATGTGCCTTGATCATAAACACTTTGTTTTGACTTTCTGATCTTTTACATGTAAAGCACTTTGAGATTTTGAACTTCAACATGAAAAGTGCTGTATAAATAAATATTATTATTATTATTAAAATTACCAGGGGAAAAATAACAACAATATAAATCCCATAAGCATGCATTCTTAGAAAAAGGGTTCTTTGGACAAAGGTTTTTGGCTTCCTAAAAGGGCTTTTACGCAAAACCCTTATCGATAGGGAGCCATCAAAAAAATGTTCCTCTCAATAGGGAAAACACCCTGTTGCAGGATTCTACATAGAGCCTTTAAGGGTTTCCGCAGAGGGACAACTGAAGAACCCCTGGGTTTGACCCTCCCCCCTCTCCCCAAGAGTGTATAGTTCTGTAAATGCAATTGCAATGAAAATCTTTACATGAACAGTTATTATTTGCATGCTTCCAAGCTCAGCAATTTCCAATTTTAATACTTATTTTAATACTTATTTAATTATATTTCATGAGTACAGACATATCTGACATTGTTAAATAAATATTAAAATGAGAAATTGCTCGGCTTGGAAGCATGCAAATAACTGTTCATGTAAAGCCTGTACTTACAGAAGTATAAGCTTAAGTATAATTTATATTGTTATTGGGTTTCTTGTGGCAGTTTCTTGTATTTTTGCAGGACTGTTGTACAGTGTTTTCCATTTTTCCTTCACCACAAGTCTAAACCTGAAGTTCTTTCATCCCCTTTAAAGTTCTAGGACTTATCGATGGGTCCAGACCTGCATTCCTCACTCGCAGCTACAAAACTTTCCTATTAGTTTCCCTGTAGTTACTGAATAATTCATCATTCATAGTAATTACTAAATACTATGACTTAAGATGAAGAACGGAAGAATAAGCCGAGACTTTACAAGGTTCTAGGGTTCTAGCATGGTTGTGGATGCAGTTTTGTGCTCCTGTTCGTTTCCAAACCCTGAAGGCTTATTATTGAGTAACTACATGGAAAACTATGCAAACTGATTAAGTTAAAATGACATGAGAACGTGAAAAATCACAGAGACGTGACATGTCGTGCATCGGCGGTTCCAAGGTCACAGGTCAGAATGATCGTCATGGTTACGCCATAAAAGCTGTTCATGTGCCTGTGGCTTAGCCGAGCATTTCCAAGAGCTAGAATAAAATAAAATAAAATCTATACAAGCCGTAATTCTAACTTTTCTTTCAAGGCTGTAAAGTCTCTCTATAAAAAAGTTCAACCTGACAATAAAAGAGACAACTACAATATAGCTGGAGCTTTTTCTTTTAAGAATGCACTGCATATTAAATGTGAAGCAGAAGTCTGTTTTAGAGGCATCCACCCAAAACACTGCTGTCCCAATGCTGCCTTCATTTCCCGTAAACCCAGGTCAGGAGGTTCCCTTTTTTTTTTCGCCGAGCCGTTGCTGGAAAGGGGGATGAGCATTTCTGAAATAATCACATTAACGAATTGTTCTCCTGCCCTCCTCCCCCAATCACTTTATTTTCCTACCCTCTTTTCTTCACCCTCAGCCCACACACACACACACACACACACAGTCTGAGAAATTATGCTAACAAAATACAAAAGTCGGTCTAATCCAAAGCGTTACCCCTAGAGGAAGACAAAACCGAGAAACAAAATTCTTACCAATACTTCCGAATCTCTTACCCAAACCCTCCCCCTGCTCCAGCCACCGTCTCAGTGATTCTGCTTAATTTCTAAAAAACAAACACAGAGAAAGCGTATTAAACTCAGGAAAAATAGCTGAAGCCATGGTAGGAGAACTGCATTTAAAGCAGAATTAATCTCCTCTCCAGCATCCTTCACTTCACTGAGCTAAACCCACGACGAGCATCTCGATACACGATCAACGTCACGACGGGCATCTCGATACGCGATCAACGTCCCGACGAGCATCTCGATATGCGATCAACGTCCCGACGAGCATTTCGATACGCGATCAACGTTCCGACGAGCATCTCGATACGCGATCAACGATACGACGAGCATCTCGATACGCGATCAACGATACGACGAGCATCTCGATACGCGATCAACGATACGACGGGCATCTCGATACGCGATCAACGATACGCGATCAACGATACGACGGGCATCTCGATACGCGATCAACGATACGACGAGCATCTCGATACGCGATCAACGATACGACGAGCATCTCGATACACGATCAACGATACGACGGGCATTTCGATACGCGATCAACGATACGACGAGCATCTCGATACACGATCAACGATACGACGGGCATCTCGATACGCAATCAACGATACGATGGGCATTTCGATACGCGATCAACGATACGACGAGCATCTCGAAACGCGATCAACGTTCCGACGAGCATCTCGAAACGCGATCAACAATATGATGATAAAAGATACATTTAAAGCAGCAGATTAAATAAGATACAATTTAGAGCTGTTTTGGTATCATATGGTGCGATACAACACGATTTAATGATGTGCAAACAGTTCAATTATGAATCAATTTGGAAGGCCATGCCTCCTTCACTGGGACTAACAGGTCCAGAGGACACTCCCCCTTCCGTTACTGGGACTGACAGGCACAAAGGCCACGCCTCCTTCCTTTACTGGGATTGACAGACAGAGAGGCCACGCCTCCCGCCATGACTACAAAGGGTTCAACATACAATTCCTGGAAGGAGATTGTGGAAGCTATGGGACTTTACACAGACAACAAAACACGCCCTTTTACAAATGACTATTTCCTGTTTTCAGACCCACCCTTCTTGTTTGACGGCCAGCCTACTAATAGCTAAGGACCGCCTCTAGCATGAAGTCCTTCACTCATGTCCTTTGCTGTCTACTCCCCCCCCCCCCTCCTCCTCCTCCTCCTCCTCCTCCTCTTCTTCTTCTTCTTCTTCTTCTTTCTCCAGCCCACCCCCTGATTCAACACACACACACACACAGCTAGTGAAGCAGTTGCCATGCCTTGTCATCCAAGGGCAGGTCACCATCATCAGCATCCAGCGATATTCCTGGCCCGGTGAAACAATATGTCCGCTCATCTTTCCCATGAGGCCGTGCTGCCTGACACGTTCATCTCATGCATCTTACAGCTACTATTATAGCAGCAGGTTGTTTTTTTTTAGCCTGCATTCAGTTTTGCTTGTGCTAAACTGCTAAATTGAATGCATAACAGCGCTGACGGTCCCTGAGCAATCATAAATAGCAGTGGCAGCATCGCACCCAGCAGGTGTGAGGAGGAAATTTTACCCACCAGGAGGCGTCACAGCCGCCCTGCTGGCAGACAGAAGAGCCTGGAGAGGAAGATATACACACTGTACACAGTGATGTTCAGTAGTAGTGTAGTGACTGTCTGCTAAAGTTTCCCTCTCTTTAATAATCTCCTTTTTCTGCAGGATTTAAGAGGAAATTTAAATAGAAGATTTTTATTTTATTTACCCATAGTAAAGTTTACTCGTTGCTGATATTTATCTCGATTTTACATTTGATCCATGTAAAATCCTCCATCTTCAAGTGAAGCCGAATCCCAAATGATCTTCTATTCACTTTGTTTGCACCCTACAAAGCGTATAACCTGATGGAGCTGTGCACCCTATCTAGTGCCCTACATGCATAAGTGCAGAACTCCATTTGAGATTCAGCCACAGAAAATGCATGACTCCTGTTTTTTGTTGTGTAAAGTTAGCATTCATTTAAAAATCAAAGTATTGGCACCCCTTTGCTGTGTTTGGGTACAAGTTAAGTGAAGTACATTAAGTGACAAGTTTGCATCTCTGTATTTTCAATAAAGATTAAAGTATTGGCACACTTGTGTTTGGGACATTTTTACATCAAATGTTTCATTTCAAAATCTTTATTTTTTTTAATTTTAAGTAGCATTTTACTAATTGTGCCTGTTTGTAGTCTCAACCCCATAATTTTTATTTAAAAAAAACCTGGTAAACATTCCTTTTTCTTTCCTGCGAGTACAGCTAGGCATTGTGTATCCATTATTTTGGCTCTGAATGATCCACACACACAAATTAACAGTCAACCTTTGATCCTGAGGGTTAGGACAGTTGAATTGGCAACCTGCTGCGTCATCCGCCATCGAGTGAAGGGTCCACATGCATCCCGAGCTACAAATATAAATAATAAAAAAACACTTTTACACTTCAGCTCTCTGCTCTCAGTCATCACAATACGAGAGTCATTCACAGCCAAAGGCTGTGGGAGACCTGTGAACCGGAGCAGATTCGGAAAAATAACATCTTGAAATGGATAATCGCAGCCCCTGCGCCGGGAGAGAACACAGACGATGACTCAGTCATGTGACAACGTGCTTCATCTCCATCTTCATCTCCATGAAACACTCTCGGAGAGCAGAGTGCTGATTCAGTACCAACAAGCGTCATGCTCATATTCATGCGAGTATGAAAAAGGAAGCAGAGATCCTACATCAGCACTCTGAGGCAGAGAAGTTTGATCTGTATGACCGCTGGGTTTCTGTTTCGGCCACGGCGAAGGCGGACGTTTTTACGGGCGTGAGGCTGGACAAAGACACAGAGATCCGTTTCACACAATCGAACATTTAGAGGAGACGATGGAGGGTTGAGATTATTTTTTTGACTCCCGGTTTTCTTTAAAAAGGCAGTTTTTTTTTAAAAAACTAAAAAACATTTGTACAGGGACTTTCTAAAGGGGGAAAATAATTTCAGTAGGGATGCATGAGTTTAATACTGAGTATCATTATCACTCCGATAGTGGCCAAAAACACTGGATCAGAATCAGACCAGATTTTTTCAGTCTGATCCACTGATGTATTCTCAGAATAAAGGTTCCTCAAGAGTTCTTTGGATAGTTAAGTGTTCTTAGCATCTTAAAGAGGTTCTACTTTGCTTCTTCCACCCAACCAGAGGCTTTTTCCTGCCCAACCTGGGGCTTCTTCCGCCCATCCTGGGGCTTCTTCCGCCCATTCTGGGGCTTCTTCCGCTCAACCTGGGGCTTCTTCCGCTCATCTTCCGCTCATCTTGGGGCTTTTTCTGCCTAACCTGGGGCTTCTTCCGCCAAACCTTGCTAGATAGAACCCCCCCCCAAGAACGTGCTATGATGGTGTGTGATGTTAATACTGCATTTTATAATCGTATTCTATTAGCTCAGTGAGCAGAATTTCTTCTCACCTTAAGAGCATCATTTATAAAGGATCAAAGTAGAAAAATAAATATATTAATGTTCAAGTAAGTGTGTGCATGTTTACTAATACAAGATTGAGAAGGAAAGATTTGGTAGTTCTGTCGGTTCTTATATTCATCCTTACAATGAGGACAGCTGTCTCTGTGTGTGTGTGTGTGTGTGTGTGTGTGTGTGAATGGGGTCTCCGTTTTAGTCCATGTGCAAAATACAGCTTTTGTTAGTTTAGATAAGAACAATTAGGATCAGATCTGAGCTATTTCACTGCTGTAAGCCGAATCAGGGTTTTGGCTCAAACGTCTGCTTTTCAAAATCATATTTTTGTGTGTGTTGTAACTGAACACAGGGTTAGGAGATGTGGCTATAAATAGAATATCATGATACTTGAAGTCATTTTTAGGATGAATGATATGTATTGCATATCAATATATGTGTATATTAAGAAAATATGTATCAATATATGTGTATATTAAGAAAATTGCGATGTAAAACACTTCGATATCACAACCACGCCCCCTTGTTTTCTATTGGCTCACAAATCCAACGGTTAAAGTTCAACTAGACGAAGCAAAATTAACCGCTTCTGGAAGCAAAAGAACCGCTTCTTTGCATTTGTTTTCCCAATTAAATTTAAATGCCTTGTGACTGCTGCTTAAGGTTGAAGTTAACCGATTTTATAAATGTACTGATGATAAACAAGATACACTCAGAAAATGTATTGCGATATCTATTTGAATAATAATCATATTTAGTTTTGAGGTTTGCTTACAAGCTAACAGCTGACAGTAAAAAGTGCAGGAAAAATCTAATGCAATGTTCTAAAAACATCTGCTGTAATAATGGCTTGTTTCACAATGTTATTAGAACGTCGCTCACACAAGGTTCCGAGTTACACCAAAAAATTAAGGCGCCAAAAAAAAGAAAAAGAAAAAAAGGTTCTTTAGAGTGATGCCGTAGCAGAACCATTTTTGGTTTCCTAAAGACCCTTTTGATTGATTTTTATTTTGTGCTACAGAGAATTAAAAGAAAAATCCCACCATGAATGTTAGCATCATGTGAAAAGGATCTTTGTGGTGTAAAAAGATTTTTACTGTGGCAAAAAAAAAAAAAAAAAAAAGGCTAAATAATCATGGACTTTCTTTAGAGAACCAACAATGGCTTCTTAACAGAAAATGGTTCTTCTATGGCATCGTTCTAAAGAACCTTTTCTGGCACCTTTATTTTTAAGAGAGAATACAAAAACTCGCGCTAACGTTTCCGTAACGTTAATGTTCCTACAACTAAAAATGTGGCAGAAATGTTGTAGGAACATTTCATAAAAGTTATGTAAAACATTTTTAGAACAACCCAGAAAACTTGACAGATTAAACGTTCTTAGAACCGAAAGTTTCTGGAAGCTTAACGTTCAGAAAACGTTCTACTAATCTAAAATTGTTAGTTGGGTAGCCACTAATAAATGTAAGTTTAGGACACGGTTTGGTTACAGAGACACTTATTTATCGCTCGCAGCCCTGTGTGCTTTAAACCCTTCTGTGTCTGTGACTGAAGACGTATTACGCTTTACAGCATCGGGCTGCGTTTCAGGGTTGTAAGGGCGTGCGGTGGTGCAAATGACTCGTGCTGGACACCTGAGTCCTGTTGCCATGCCAACGCAATGCCATTTAGGGCGGGGTGAAGGTCGTGCTGGCGTGACCCGGGCGATCTTAAATGGATTTCTCATCACGGTGGCCGTGTCTCGTCACAGATCAGAGCTCAGCGAGTCTCGTTAATTCATCTACTTTAAACTAAGCGAGTGCTGGAATTAGGCCTCTTAAAGCTGTGTGTTTAGGCCTTTAATATGTTGCATATCATTTAACCTATAAATCAACACAAATAAAAGTTACGTGGCTGTTCTTAATTAAAATGCAATTAAATAATTTTAAAAAGCAACTGAATAATTAAAATACTCAAACACACCTCGCAGTCGCATTCACACAGGATTATTGGATTATTAAAGCTGCTTATTTAATCATGCACAAGATTTTAAACATGTATTTATTTGCATAAATTATCAATATATACATATGAATTAGGTATTTGAGTTTATTATAAATGCTGATATACAGGTTAGGACATTATCGTGATGAGTAAATCTAAAATATTTATATTGTTAATGTTATAGATGATGTAGAGAAAAATTATTTCTGTTATTTCTAGACGCAGTGTGGCTCCTGATTTTAAAAACAGGGTCACCTACTTTTTAAACGGGTTAAAAAAATAATAATAAAAAATAAAATAAAAAATCTGAGAAAAATGGTACTTACAGATTATTTTGATAAACTAATTAGTTGCTTTTGTAGTTTTTCACCACCGTTTAAAAAGTAGGTGACCCTGTTTTTAAAATCAGGAGAGTTTGCTCAGTTGAAAGTTATATTTATATCTCACGGAGGAAAAACATCAATAAGTTTTAGTCAGTACAAAAAAATTCATATGGTTCTTTAATATAACTTTCAACTGAGCAAACCTGTTTTAAACCGCTGTAAGGTTTTATTTATTTAAAAAACAAAAATTCAGTGTGAATAAGCCACCACTAACAACATTGCACTGCTAATGCTAATACAATGTCTCATGTTGGACCGATGACATTGATGACTGTCTGTCAGAGGTTGGGGACCGATTGCTGAAAAATGTGTAATACAGATTTTTTATTTATTTTTTTATTTTGTAAATCGGCTTGTCAGGCACTAAAACTGAATCCTTTGGATGTTGATTGCAGGACATACGTTTTGTCATATTTATTATGATTTTGTTTGCTTTAAAAAAAAAAAAACTTTTGTACTCTCTTACTCTTACTTTTTATTCTCTTTCTACGCTTTCATCTCTCTCGTACCAGTCGGGGACGGGCGTAACTTGGTGCCAATGGATCCGAACGGCTCGTCGGACCCGTACGTGAAGCTCAAGCTGGTTCCCGACCCCAAGAGCGAAAGCAAGCAGAAAACCAAAACCATCAAGTGCTCGCTCAACCCCACCTGGAACGAAACCTTTAAATTGTATGTCAAACCTTCATTTCAGGTCTTGCTCTAGCTACTACTCTGCCAAGAATTTAACCGTGACTGCAGGCTAATTCACTTACTTTGTCTGACTGTCAAACTACACCTTTTTTTGTCTTTTTTCTTTTTATAATTTGCATTTTGCTTCTGTAGCAATCTGGGGAAGACAGATAAGGACAGACGTCTGTCTGTGGAGGTGTGGGACTGGGATCTGACCAGCAGGAATGACTTCATGGGCTCTCTCTCCTTTGGCATCTCTGAGCTTCAGAAGCAAGGTGTCAGTGGCTGGTAAGCCCTTATTCAAAACCATGGAGATCTTTAGATTGCCATCTATAGATCTTCCCTTTTCAGTCATCGTTGGAGCCATTGGGGTTCCACTATTTTTAGGATGCTGCCATATGGACTCTGTATCTTATAGGTATAAGTTGTTGAGCCAAGAAGAAGGGGAATATTTTAATGTTCCGGTCCAACCCGATGGTGATGACGGTAATGAGGAACTGCGGCAGAAGTTTGAGGTTACCCATTCTTTTCAATGTTATCTGTTTTTACTTAATTACATATCAAATACTCTTAATCGTTTTCTTCTGCCTAGATTAGGACTTTAAAATGAGACTGCATAGCAAACCGTGCAAACATTTCCCTTGACAACTGGCCATTACATGCGGCTGTGTCACAAACGGCCAACTACTATACAAAATAGTATGTTTAAAATAAATTAAAAAACAAGGGATCAGTGGCTATTGAAATTCCTGTAAGCTAAGGTGGCATACTATTTTGCGCTATAGTAGTACAGGTTTTGGATATTTACTTGCTATCTGTCATCATGTATTTAAAAAAAATAATAATTTAAATACCAATGAATATTTAGACATTTCCTACTGAAATTCAATTCCCATTCAGTTTTTTTTCCAATTTAACGTGTTTTTCATCCTAGTATTTGCTTCCTTTTGACAAACACCCGCTCTTGTTCTTCTCAGAGGGCTAGGATTGGTCCGGGAAATAAGAATACAGACAGCTCGTCGTCCAATGATATCTCCAAATATGATGCCAATGGCAACCAGGATCGCGTGAAACTCTCCGATTTCAATTTTGTTATGGTACTGGGAAAAGGCAGCTTCGGCAAGGTAACGCTTAGACTGCATGAACACTTACACACACATATATATTCTATAATATTATATATATATATAATATTGCACTCATCGAGCACTTCTACTATACTAATTCTGGGTAGAGCCTCCCTTTGTAGCCCATCCGCCTCAAAGTTCGACGCGTTGTGCATTCTGAGATGTTTTTCTGCTCACCACAATTGTA
>JAOUQW010000025.1:141845-158457 GCA_028565825.1 Olivaichthys viedmensis | reverse complement strand
CACTTGCATGCTACCTGTCCTGAGACTGACTTTTTTTTTTAATTACAAAACCACATATCTTTTTTACATAAAAATTTGAAAATTAAAAACAGTGTAATGGTGCGATTTCAACTCTAAAAAATGATCAAATGCACCACACGTAACCTTTAAGAAGCAGTGAGTCTGACGTGAGAAAAACACGTCTTCAGGCCAGCAACTTTCGCTTTAAGAATTTCATAAAAAATAAAGATAACTGGTACATGCTATTCACGGTCAAAAAACTGTTTCTCTGTAGGTTTCCAAACTCTAACTGAGGTAGACAGGATATGACATCTTCACCCATAGCTACAAAGCATCCAATAAGAACGTAGCTACTTAAAATGAATTGTTTTAACTTACAAAAATAAATTACATTTTACTCTGAATGACTTAAATGATTAAATCTTACTTTAAATAAAATAAACAAACATTTCTTTGCTTATGGCTCTTACAAACAGATTACATCATATGTGTATTTTATATGTATATAACTGTTTCTCAACCTGATGGTGCAGTTAATCATTTTGTCAGGTTTTTGAGAGAATATAAAGCATGTAAACACATCTTGACATTTGCTGATGTGCCATGAGCAATATTTCATCCTAATTCAGCATCATATCAAGTTTTTAAACGCTGCATGAGCTAAATGACGCCTGGTGATGGTCAGTGTTTGGAGTTTTTCTTATGGACATCTTAAAATCTCTCTTTGTGTCTGTTTCTCTCACCGTCCGTATCGCAGGCGTTCGATGCGTTTATCTACATCTTCTTTGCACTGGAGATGGTGGTGAAGATGGTGGCTTTGGGGATCTTCGGCCGTCGCTGTTACCTTGGCGATACGTGGAACAGGCTGGACTTTTTCATCGTCATGGCAGGGTGAGAATTGAGTTATCATTCATGTACATTAACACACATATAATACAGATACAATACACACACACATATAATACACATACAATACACACACACATATAATACACACACACATACAACAGAGTGTTTCCCTTTCAGAAAAGGTTCTAAGTAGGACCTACTTGTTAGAAAGCTAAAACCATTATCCATCCAAAGAACCCTTGAGGAACCCCTTTTTTCTAAAAATGTGCCAATGTGTCCACAAACTAGAAGCAGGTGCAGGTGAAGAAAAGTGGGTGGAGCCAAATCTGATAAGAACCAATCAGGAGCTGGGGAACGATCCCAAAGAGGAGACATCCTGACAAACACAAACAACTAAATTTGACAAAGCAGGACATAATATAAGTAAATAATGGAATATTAAAACATATTTTATTCCCTTTTAACAGTGTGTGTGTGTGTGTGTGTGTGTGTGTGACCGACCTCATGATGACCTCGTGGCTCCACCATGGCTTTCTGAGAGTTTTTAGATTTCAAGGAACCATTTTTTCAGGTTTAAAGGTGTCATGACAGTGACAGGTGTGTGTGTGTGTGTTTTTTTTGTTTGTGTTTTTGTTTCGCCGGCCTACCTTGTGAGCGGGTTTAAACGACGGTCGCTTAGCAACGCGCGTGCCCGGCCAACGGTCGACTCTCTCTCTCAGCCCAGAGCTACCGCTAGTTTTTTTTTTTATTATTTTATCTTTATTTTACAAGTTATATCATCTTATGTAAGACACGCTCGATGTCGCCCGACGTTATATACCCTCCGTTTAAAGAAGAGAGAGAATAATAAGAAGTTTTATTATCATTTTAAAATAAATAAATAAATGAAATAAAACGGACGCTGCTTCTTCTTCTTTTTTTGGCCGGTTGCTCTCCGGCGTCTGTTCTCGGTGGATTTTAAACGAGCGGATGTGACGTCGCGTGTTCGAACGCGCGTCACTGGAGACGGGCTCTCTATAGAACCGACCCTGAAGCTTTCAAGCTGTTTTTGAGATGCAGATTTTAAAAATGAATTATTATTAAAAAAATAAAAATAATAATAATAATTTATCGTGAGATTTTTGCATGTTTGCACGTTAAAACATTACTTTTGATGAACTGTTTTAATTTAATAAGATAAAAATGAATTAATTTTTTACAGGTGCATCATGAGATTTGCATGTTTGCACATTAAACATTACTTTTGATTAACTATCTGTTTTAATTTAATTAAAAAAAATTAAATTAATTAGTTTACACGTGCATCATGAGGTTTGCACATTAAACACTACTTTTGATGAACTGTTTTAATTTAATAAAATAAAAATTAATTTTTTAACACGTGCATCATGAGATTTGCACATTAAACACTACTTTTGATGAACTGTCTTAATTTAATTAAAAAAAAATTAATTAATTTTTTAACACGTGCATCATGAGATTTGCACATTAAACACTACTTTTGATGAACTGTCTTAATTTTAATTTAATTAATATATTTATTTTTATTGCATTTCTAACTTTATTCTATGTTGTAACGTGTCGCTTCGTTCCCTTTCAGTCCTTTCTGGAGCTGCACAAGCGCAGGAAGGCCGTGACCGAGCCCGAGGCGAGGTACTTCATGCGCCAGACCGTTCAGGGCGTCCTTTACCTCCACAACAACCGGGTCATCCACCGTGACCTTAAACTGGGCAACCTGTTCCTTAGTGATGACATGGAGGTCAAGATCGGTACGGCAGAAGTGCCTCGTTACACTTTTTTTTCTTTCTTTTTTTTTTCTTGTACCTGCAAAATATTAAGTCTTATGTGCACTCGTCTATGTGACAGGCATGTGTCAATTATCAGTTTGATGTATTGCGATATCTAATATGCACGACATTGGAAACTTTGGATCGTTTGCGTTATTTTTAATTACTGGCCCTGTTCATGTTTTGCCGATCCCTAGAAGTCATTGCGATGGTCAAATTCATTAAACTAACATGAAGACGGGCAGTTTGTTGGCGAGCTAATCCTATTTAAAGAGCCTGATGGTGTTCTTAGCTGAAATTAGTGCGCGATCGCTTAACACATGTTGCATGCACTTCGAAATACAATATTTCAAAATCTTGTGATGTGAGACTTTAACGGCCAGTGCGTGCCGCTCTGCATTTCTAATCCTTTGGCTTGTCTGTGAACCCTCTTGTCCCGCGTCTTCCAGGCGACTTTGGCTTGGCCACCAAGATCGAGTTTGATGGCGAGCGGAAGAAGACGCTGTGTGGCACGCCGAATTACATCGCACCTGAAGTGCTCTGCAAAAAAGGCCACAGCTTCGAGGTGGACGTCTGGTCCCTGGGTTGCATTCTGTAAGTAACTTGACGACGACGATGTCTTTCGGAAAATTACTTGCTGTACGTTGTTCTACATCAGTGTAGGCGCTGTGTTTGAGACGTGATCTTTTATTGATTTTTAAAACTGTTGGTTGTGGCTCCTTGGATGTTTAGGTACACACTGCTGGTCGGTAAGCCGCCGTTTGAGACGTCCTGCCTGAAGGAGACCTACGTCCGCATCAAAAAGAATGATTACACCGTACCCAGGGTTGGTAATGATTTTCTAAGTAATGCACAACTCTTATTTCTTAGCACTAGTGTGTGAGAACACTGGCAGTGCTTTGGAGGCCTCAAATCCATAGCTACTTAACACTAACCTTTTATTGTTCGTTAGTGCAGCCGTAAAAATGTTGGCACCCTGTAAGATGTCTGGGATTTGGATGGTAAATGGGTCTTAAATGGCCCAAGTGTACTTTCAAGCTCCTTTGAAGGAACTGGAATGTGCTGACTTTCTCGTCCATTTTGGGCTTAGACGTTTGGTTTTGGTTTTATCCCTTAATCCAATAGACGGCAGTTTTGATGAGTCATGATGGTATATGAGTCATGATGGTGGACAATTGCACTAGTTTGCTTTTTTGCTCCTTCTCCCTCATTCTGTAGCATATCAACCCAGTGGCTGCTTCGCTGATTCGCCGGATGCTGCACCCAGATCCCACGCTCAGACCCTCCGTAGCCGATCTGCTTTCAGACGAGTTCTTCACTTCAGGTTATGTTCCCTTGAGACTGCCAACCTCCTGCCTGACTGTGCCTCCAAGGTTCTCCATTGCGCCCTCCAGCCTCGAGCCTGGCCAGCATCGTAGGCCTCTGACTGCTTTAAATAAAGGTACACGCACCATCATTTCCATGTTGGAGTACAAAACTGAAGCAGTTATATAAAGGAATATTTTGGGGTGGGGGGGAAGCAGTTTACACCAGTCTTGCCTAATCAGTTTTTCACTGGACTTGATCAACGTAGCTAACGACTAATGCACGATTATGACCGCCAATTAGCATAAGAGATTTGCGCTGAAATCGTAACACTTGCCCCCATTGATGTTGTCTAATGTCGTACCGTTTGCATATGAACCATTTCATAAAATAGCAGAATAAACTCTCGTGACCTGTCACAATTCGGAAAGCCACTCCATGTGTACAGTGATGCCAAATCACTCATTAAAAGAGTGATTCCAGTTTTTTTTAAATACTTTTTTTGTTCATTTTCCTAAATGTTGTTCGAAACCACACTTAAAAACCCGAGACCCCATCGGCGTACTTTTTTACTGTTCGGGCTTTGCGTCATGCGAAATCGGGAGCTTTCGAACAACGTTCCGTTTGCCCCGGATTTCCCATTACACGGAATGTGACGTATAATGGATGGATTTGGTTGACTTTATTTCAGATGCGAGTTTATCACCACGTTCTCAGGAGCTGCTGGTGATCGGCTCATAACTGCCCATAATCCTGCACTGTGTTGCTTATTTGATAAAGAGCTTCGTCTAGGGCGTGAACGGCCAACGGCTCTAATTCCCAGACATTTTTCCTGTTCTACCACTTTGACTTGAGGCTTTTCCTCCTGTTGCGTCACTGTGCTAGCTTTTTTTTTTTTTTTTCTTCCTCAATCAGCCACCTCAAGATGTTGGTGCGCCTTTTTTTCCTGGTAATATCAACCGTTCACACGAACCCTCCCAGTAACTTACTGGCAAATACACTAGCTGCTGTTATGATGTATTGCATCAATATTCTCAGGATTTCAACTCTGGCTTGTGTTTAAACTTGACCCATTACTGCTTTAATTGCAGTGTAAAAGTGCACGTATGAAGGGGGGGGGTCTTCTATAACGCTGCACGATTTGAGACAAGTGCAATGATTTTTCAGCGTGCTAATGGGTGGTCATAAGCTTTCATTACTTGTTAGCCTTGTAGCGTAAGTGGAAAAGCATTACTCCTGGCGCTTGACGTTGTGGGGTTTGGTGAAGGGCCTCGACCACAAACCGCTGTTTTCTGTTATAGAAACGGACAGTCCGATTGAGAAAATGGGGAAGGTGGAGCAGCCACAAAAAGAGGAGCCTCCACAAAGGTCAGAGTTCACTTTGCATTTGTTACCGTCAAGTTTTTCACTATACTCCTTCCGTGCCACCATATTTTCTTTAGCGAGCGAAGTAAATGGCTCCACAGCACACATGTTGCATGATACCATTTTCTTGTGGCATGTGTTTGCAATGCGCACTTGCTCATTTTTATACATTAGGAAGGCGTATGCAAAGTTAATAATTCAAGTCCCTATGGTTAAATATCAGTTTTATTAGCATTATAACCCGTTTATATGATTCAATTTCCACACTGTTCTGTTTCTAGTCCCTTATATTACCCATGTGTTTTTATATTTTTTTTTATAAAGCATTAATTTTGATTTTGATGTGTGCAGGGATGGAACAGAGCTCTCTGACTGTCACTTGAATGAAATGCTGCAGCAGCTCACCAGTGTCAACGCAGCCAGACCATCAGAGAGGGATTTCATAAAACAAGGTAAAGGTCTTTAAATCAGATGTGGGGAAACGTATTTAGTTTTCCCACTGCTGGAGAAAATTGACTCCGTTTTAGGGTAATCTAAACGGCTCTTTTAGTGATTTTTATTTATTTATTTATTTTTGTTAATTGATTCCTTTTTAAACGTTTGTATGTAATTCACTGAAATCGATGACATTTTAATATTCTATTATCTAACGTGTAATCAATGGAGGTGAACGTTTTTGAACTGTAAAAAATAAATAAAACTAGAAATTAGATTACTTGCATGTGCCGTTTAAGCCGCATTTGGCCGCGAAGCAATGAAATGAGGCTGTACAGGCTAAAGTTATGGAGGGTAGTGTGAAAATTGGAAAAAACCTTGTATAAATTTTTTTTAAATAAATGGAGAACTTAAGCAGACCTAGTTGATCTGAAAACAACAAAATGAGGCGAGACTGTTCATCAATCCTTTTAATTATTCCAGTTGTCACACTAGTTGGGAAACAGGTTGGTTAACATGAGGGTTGGTTAGAAAACTATTTAATTTCATCATCTGAGGTTACGGTGCTTTATGTGTTTAACACCTATGGTCTGTTTTTGAATACCAATATTTATCACGCTCCTTTTTAAAAGAAAAAGGGCTACGCAATAATTAGACGATTAATTTGTGATGGCAGAAGGTATTACAGAAGCTGCCGAATCGAAGTAAAGGTCAGGATGCTTAGCCAAGTTGCTCTTGTTGGGCATTTTGCAGTGGAGGGATTTATAACTGCTTTTGCTTATTGGATATGTTTTTTGTCAGCAAGGTAAGCAAAAATACGCCCAAATCTCACTCGTCGAGCCCGTCTTTTCCTCAACGTTTTCCATAACGACTTTTGGCCATTTTGCGAGTGTCGCCCATCCGAGTCACATTAGCATGCGCCATTTTTTTTAAATTGGCCTATAGTCAGAATACAAGGTCAGCTTAGCGTTGGTCGATTTTTATTAAAAAAAAATTATGCAGCATTGAAAGAATCGCATCGTTTACCGAGTTGTAGCATTGAAATGGTATCGAACTTTCGATTCCTCGTGCAACTCCGTTATGAACTGAAACATGAAACACTTTCTCTTTTTTTTCTCCTAACAGAGGAAGCCGAGGATCCAGCTTGCATCCCCATCTTCTGGATCAGCAAATGGGTCGATTACTCTGATAAATATGGCCTGGGTAACTAGTCACTTTTATTTATATATTTTCTTCTCATTAGCTCAAATGTAGTCGGTTGGCCATATTTGGGGTCTGAAGTCTGATTTTAGGTTTGCACTGAAACATTGATGCAAATGTAGCTAACGAGTACAGGAATCTAATAGCATGTAGCGTAGTCTAGTGCAAACTGCATGCCTTAATCATCACATGCTTGCCTCGAAAGACCGTGTTTAGCTCGGTAGAATACTATTCGTACATAAAGTTTTGTAAAATAACAGTGAAGTCGTGAAACATGAAATCAAATTGGAACTGCGTTATCTGAATCACTTTTGACTTTCAAACTTCCTTAAGAGTTTGACGCTTGCATGACATGATGAGCAACTCTGTGGTTTGAGGAGTGGTTGACGGTTGAGGCATGCAGTTTGCACGGTGCTGAACTGGCGGATATAAGCTTCACCTACTTGTAGCTCCAGTGCAAAAAATAAAGACGCAAACTCAACACACCAAACGTGTCTTTGTTGATCAAGGGGGAAAATTGTGCACGTATTCATTTTGGGCCGAGCTGTTCCCATTGGACGACCCATTTTAATCAGTTTGGTCGCTGGCACATTCCATTCATCTCACATTTACACTTGTCATCTTTTTGCTTCATTATTACAAAAAACACTTAATTTTTTTTTTCCTGAACAAACGGCAAAATAATAAAAATAAAATATATAATTTCACTCAAACCTGAGCCAAGCACATGGTTTAATGCTGGAAAAATCCTGTTCTCTCCCCCCGCCCCCGTAGGGTACCAATTGTGTGACAACAGCGTCGGCGTTTTGTTCAACGACTCCACGCGTTTGATCATGTATGAAGACGGAGACAGCCTGCAGTACATCGACCGCAACACGGCAGAGTCTTACCTCAGCGTGCGCTCCTACCCGGCTGCGCTCTCCAAAAAGGTTAGTATACACAAAGCGATCGTTTTTGTACGAGTACACAAGCACTGATGCGCCCAATTGTGCATTATACGGAGAACGTTCAACATTGGTGCTTGCCTAGTCGGGTCCCAAATTGTCACTTCATCCGTATGCACATGCCTAAAAGTGTAGTGATGATTGGAATGCCCTCTCCGCTCTAAGCGCTTTTTATTTTTGCTCTATCCCCTAGATCACGTTGCTGAAGTACTTCAGGAACTACATGAGCGAGCACTTGTTAAAGGCTGGCGCTAATATAACGCCACGCGACGGCGACGAGCTCGCACGCCTGCCCTACCTGTGCCACTGGTTCCGCACCAAGAGCGCCATCGTGCTCCACCTGAGCAACGGCACTGTGCAGATCAACTTCTTCCAGGTTTGTATTGCTACCCACGCACTCTCTCTCATCATGGCTTATGGTCTTGACTCATGCCACGGTTAATGGCTGACCGTGTATATAATCTGTTTATACACCGGTCTTGAAGCTTATCGTGCCTTTTGTATTCGGTTGCTGCACCACATGTGGTCTTAAGGAAATTCTTGGCTTGGAGAGTTACCTTGGGTTAACCCGCTCGGGGTTGCGTTATGTTGTGGTTTTAGCTTCAATGAGCAAACTTGGTTCTTGAAGGAAGGTTTTGTGGTGTCCATGCGCTATTCCCACACAACTACAACGGTAACGCATGACGACAAATTCTCCTTTCTGGGGGAAAATGGTTTCGTCTCTGAAAGGATGAATTGTACAGATGTTGGCCTCAAGCTTCATTTACAAAAACTAAAGAATCGAGGGTTTCGTTAAAATGCGTGTCTTCGTTAACACGTTTTCTGTTCTTACCCATACTCTACAAATGTGGTAGATGCAGATCTTGGGGTGCATTTCCCTATTTAAATTTAAGTGTTGCCTATTATTAAACACTGTACATGGCGTCCCCCAAATTTGACCAGTTTTAGTCACAGAATGGGAGAAATGGCACTTTAAAGCAAAACGGAGCAGACACTTGAAAGCCAAGTGGATGTTCCAAAGCAGCACACAGATCCCCTAAATGGTAGCGCAGGGATCACATTGAACACTCTCTCTACCAGTTAAGTTGATCATTTTAGAATGATTTTGGGAAAACTGGGCCCAGGTGTTTTTTTTTTTTTTTTTTTTTTTTCCTCCATTTTAGTAAATCCAGCTAATTATCAAGTAATCTGAGCTTAAAGTTTGAAGCAGGGGAATTGTAACCAGGGCCGTGCACTTGAATAACAGGCCTGTAACTGAACAATATGGGCAGCCCACATGCCAAAAAAAAAAAAACCTCAATCCTTTAGATCTGTTACCTGTTTGGGATTTCCTGATCGCCATCTCATTTGATTTTGTTTTTGTTCTTTCCATTCTAGGACCATACAAAGCTTATCCTGTGTCCACTGATGGGCGCCGTGACGTACATCAACGAGCGGCGCGAGTTCTGCACCTATAAGATAAGTGGGATCGAGGAGTACGGCTGCTGCAAGGAGCTCGCCTCGCGCCTGCGCTACGCCCGCAGCATGGTGGAGAAACTACTATCCTGCAAAAGCACAGTGCCTGCTGCCTCTTCCGCTGCCCGCTAGCCCACCGCTGCCCAATTGCAGGATAGTCATGGGCTCGTTTGAGTCCGATGTTTGCGTGACTGAATTCTCCAAGTTTTTGGGGTCTGCACACTTTTTTTTTTTTTTTTTTTTTTCTCCTCTTGGTCTGTCTTTTACTCTTTCTCCCCATGAACTCTTAGGTGGGAAATCTTAATGTGACCATGCTCATTGTCTGCTGCATCATGTACATTCTTGTTTTTTCTGTTACCCTTTACCCTTTTGTGTATCGTCTAATATAAAATCTTTAGACAGAAAAATATCAACCAGTTAATGATTTTATTAAGCTGAATGTAATAAAGCTCCTGTTTTTTTTTTTTTTTGTTGAAATGTGGATTCTTCTGCACCAAAGATTTGTACTTTTTTTAAAAATGGAGCTGCAGAGGGTTTAGGAAATGGCTTCAAAAAGCTCAAGTCCCGTCTTTACTGTCTTAGCACAACATTTTGGTTCGGAAGTGCATTCCTTAACAAAAACGGATAATCCTGCAATCTATGCTAGTTTTCCACACGCCCTCATTTTCCCCTCCCGGCTTGTAAGTATTGATCAGTTGCGACACTGGCGTGGTCAGTTAAATTACAAGAGTCTAGAATTAGCTGAAACGCAATATAGCTTGAAATGCAGTACATGCAGACACCCTCACATTTTCCCTACCTTGTTGGTAGTCTTACGGGAACAGTTTTTATTTTATTAGTTATTTTTATTATTATTTTTTCCTCAATCTGTGAAAATAAATACTCTGAGAAAGCATAAGCAAGTTGTGTGAAATAAAAAATTTTTTTATACGTACAGCGAGAAGCAAAAGTATTGGGGAAATGGGTTATCTATTTTTTTTTATATATAATTTTTTATTTCATTCATAAAAGTTGTATTCTGGATGAAAAGATGAGCATAAGACTGAAGTAGAGCGTCAGATTTATACAATATAAACCATACTGGTTTTTATTTTGTCATTGTGTTTACTCCACCAATTTCAGCTGAGCGCAAGTCTTGGGACAAATGAAGGGTGGGTGATTCTGATTGCTCATGTGGTGGGTACGTTAGTCTCATGTTAATCTTTTGACCTGGAACACAAATGTTATTCATAACACTAAAGTATTCAGACCCTTTGCTATGACACTTGAACACAATTTGCAAATATTTAACGCCCCACAACTGACGGTGCATGTCGTCAAAGGAGTTGGCTGTACACCACAGAGACTCTTGCCAGAACAGGGGAGAAGGGCTTTAGTCGGGGAGGTGACCTGAAGGTCACTTGGACGCGACTGGGGAGAAGGTTTACCTTCCAACCCAAATCCAAGTGTGCCTTAAGCTTTCTTGGGTACAAGCTTGTAGTATCATACCCAAAAAAGCTTAAGGCTGTAATCAACACCAAGGATGCTTCAACAAAAGTACAGAGTCAAGGGTCTGAATACTTATGTAAATGTGATTTTTATTTATTTTTTAAATAAAAAGAACATATTAGAAAACTTTGAGTTGAGTATTTTTGCAGATTGGTTTAAAAAAAGAAAGAAATCGTTTTAGAGTAAGGCTGCAACGTATGATAAAAAAGTGAAAGGATCTCAATACTTTCTGAATGCACACTATGTACAGAGTCGCAGCTACTTGCTAGCTACATTGACTGTCATGTGAAATGTAAATTGCATCGTAAAACCCAGTTTCAGCCAAATAAGCCAACAGAGGTTGTAGAAATAAAAAATTTGGATGTGGAAATACTCATCAAACAGTACTGCGGTAAAAGTTAAAGTACAGCTTCCAATTCTTTACTCAAGTTAAAATGCAAAAGTACAAAGTCCTAAATCTACTTAAAGTCTGAACGTAAAAGTACAAGAAAGTCACAAATACAAAAGACGACTGCGTATGAACTCACACTGATTTACGTTTCATTTTTGGTGTAAGTCACTGTGCTTGCATGTACGTGTACAAACAACCAATCGAACGCAAAATGTCGAAATTTACAAATAATTACATCAAGGATAATTTGCCCCCATGTTCTTGTCACTTCTGTTCAGTTTAGATATTCGAAGAATTTTTTATCTGATGCAAAAATGTCACCTAATGACTTAAGAGATTTTTCTTTTGAAATGTAGAGAGTAAAAGTCAAAAGTCTTAGGTAAAAAAAAACAAAGTACAGGTACTACAGAGAAAAATGTACTTCGTTACTTCCCACCTCTGCAGTTTATTTTATTGCTCCTGCTAACACTTATAAAAAAAAATTGAGAAATTGCTTTTTGGGTACGTCTACAGTCATGATCCCTCAGTCCTCCAAGAGCTCGTATGACAAACATCACATGAGCTAATAAAATATTGGAATGCCCGTTAAGATAGTAGCAAAATGCCTGAAATCTTGATTAGTGCATGCTTGACATGCTGATGAGCAGTTGTGTTATTTGGCTAAATGTTACGATTTTCACACTTCAAGCCTAAAGACTTTTAATATGGTGACATTTATTTCCCAACATACTCTTCAAGAGTTAGAATTTTAATCAAAGCGTGAAAATAAAAAATAAAAACAGTAATCCTTACTTCTTGTAACTAAAATAATAAATAAACCCAGAGTAATGCATATACCAGTTATTTACAGCTTTCCTTTTCCTCTATATGGAAAAGATTTGTCACTTTAGGTTGTGTTCAGATGCAGTCTAGGGGCACAGTGTAAAAACATTAGGTAAATAATCTATATATACACTATTTTAAAACTCAACTAAACAAAGACTGGCGAATTGCTCGGTGTCGTTTAGTGCGTCTTCAGTAACACGTCTGTACTGCTTGTAAAAAAAATAAGTAAGAAATCTGAAAATATACAACAGCAGCAAATGCTTTTCTTTGTAAAACAAGGTTCCAAGGTGTTGGAAAAACAAAAACAAAAGTCAACACCCTGTCATATTAGGTCAAAACTGTAAACGCACACAATGAAGGCACTTTGTATAAAAAGCTGCTGTGTATAAAAGCTAAAAACATGAAGCTCATATCGTGTATTAACTGAATTATGCAATTTAAGCAGTTTAAGAATCAGCAGATCATGACGTATCCTGCTCGCGCACCTGTAGTTCATCCTAGTGGTACGCTGTTAAAAGTATGCTTCTCTCATGTACACTGTTTAAATTAATTAATTGATTAATATTTTGTTGAATTTCGTACCTTTTTAGTGGCTTTGTGGGAATTACGAGTTTCAAATGGCTAATATATCAATTTAGCGTTTCGCCTACTGTTACTGACTGTGTATTTATCATTCCTTTTTTTTTTATTCAATAGTCCGCTGATGTTATGGCAATGAGGGCGAAATTCCGAATGTAGGCCCAGTAACAGAACAAAATGAAAATAGCCACCACTTTCACGGATATTGTCATTGTTGATCCGTTTTGAAGTGGAGCGGGTGGCCAATTTTCAAATCAGGTGCACTCAACTCGAGTGCAATCTCCAACAACGTTGGGCAGCATTGACCTGCATTTAATTTCATGACAATACTGTTGTAGTGAGGCTGTTTCAGGTACTATAGCGTGCTGTGATGATCCCACTTATTTGTCGATGTTATTTTTAATGATTCTGCTTAGCTAGCGCTTGGTGGTGTTCTGGTTATTTCGCTGTGATTTGAGAACCACACATACTGCATACAGCCAAATTGATTCGAGAGCACAAGCTGAAGATACGGCACAGACTAACGGTGGAAGGAGGTGATTTTCGCCTTCTGTGTGCTAGAAAGAGACTGCGGTGTTGTTCAAGGTTGATAACCTCGTCGAAGAACACCTGGAGGTCTCGAGAACAAGACCAAGAGACCAATACTTCAGTTCTAGTGAATACATGCGTAGAATGAGACCTTTGGATTTGTAATATTCTCTGCGAAGCGGAAATTTTTTATCGGGCTGATAAAAATCCCATGAGAACTTTCTGGCACTTCATTTACGATTCTTACACTGTAAGGAATCTGAAACTGAAATAGATTTAAAATAGACGTGTGTAAAAAAAAAAAGAAAAAAAAAAGAGGTAAATAATATTTAGCTCCAGTAAATTAATGGCTACCACTGGCAGTCAAGCTCTTGGTACGCCGGTATCAAAGACTTTCAAACGTTATATTGATTAAAACAACTTCATGTTGACCATGCTTT
Source organism: Olivaichthys viedmensis (assembly GCA_028565825.1). Classification (NCBI taxonomy): domain Eukaryota; kingdom Metazoa; phylum Chordata; class Actinopteri; order Siluriformes; family Diplomystidae; genus Olivaichthys; species Olivaichthys viedmensis. The sequence continues at coordinate 144,866 of JAOUQW010000025.1, read as the reverse complement.
GTAAAAATCAAGAGCTAGTTTTGCAAATTTCTCATTGGGGTTTGTTGACACCGAGAGGGCGACTTCCATGACAGTTACAGCTAAGGAACAGCGCCTGCTGTCCTCCAAATGTCCTACTTAAACAACAACAGCAGCAGCTGCAACTACTTAGAGTGCACTTTATAGCCCACTAATGTTTAAAGTCAAGTATAACCTGTCCAGGCCCTAATCCACTGCTTAATCCGTGAACTAAAACTCTCCGTTTAGCGAGTCAGACCCGAGATCTGCACTTTAGGACGTTGTTGACTGAAGGCGTCATACTTGAGGCTCGAGGATGTCCCGAATTGACAAAAACAGCCTCCAGAGAGCTGGGAATTTTGGACGAGTCGGTAAGATCACATCAGCAGTTCTGCAGGAGGCAATGACTTAGCAATGCTGGTATTTTGGCTGAAAGGCTCCATAACGTCATGCAATAAAGAATCCTGGATGAAGTCACATTTTGTCCAGTTTCATGAGAAACCTTTCCACCGCCATCCTCTTCACCTGCAGCGGTTCCAATTCAGTCTTTAATACATTGATTGTGGGGTGGGTGCGTGTGTGTGAGCGTGTGCGCGCGTGTCAAGTTGTGGTAGTAGGGGTGAAACGGTCTCTCTGGGGCACAGATGCCCAGTGCAGAGTGCGTGTGCAGCAGTAACTGTGGGAAACGTGAGGTAAAGTACGCTACAAAGCCTTCCGGGACTTCACCAAGCGTTGCTTGAACCTCAGGAGGGAGTTCGTGGTAGTGATGCTTCTGAAATACACACGCAAGCAAGTGAACATTTTAATTCGCCAAGCCTCGCAATGGAGGTCTCTTGATTTTATAGCAATACAGTTGCAATATTTATTTTACATACATAACATATCTTTGTCCCTTTCATTGCTAATATGTATATTAATATTTATGGAAATAAATATACAAAAAGCCTGATGGCATGTGTGAGTATAGAGAAGAGATGGAAGCAATGTGACCTGTAAATTCATATTTACAAACACCAGTCATTTTTAACATTAAAATTATTATTTTGTATTATTATTATTTTTTTTTAAACATTTTATGTTATTCAAGTCAAAAATAAACTGAATGTAATGTCTTTAATAAGAATATCATTTTGAAAACGTCATTTCAAATGTTCATAGTTTCATTTTAAACATTAAGGTTAAGTTCTTCACCAATTCCAAAAGTTAGCTGAACCAAAGTGACCACATAAAATGCTCAATTCTCTTTATAATAAAAGGACAACTGATTTGTTCTTGGCCTTTTATAATAAATGCACAAGTACTCACTTTATTCCTCATAGCTCTGAGCAGGTCTCTGACCGAGTTTCCTTTATATGTGCGAAATTTCCTCAGATCTGGTAGCCAGAAAAGAGATATGCATGCTTAATAACATCAATTTGTTTTTCCACACAATTTACAAACACTAATAAGGGCACAAACCATGAATCGATCTATAATAATCCTAATTGTAAAGCTCCTCTCTTTGATGAGTAAAAGGACAGGTTTGCAGTCAATACACTTTTTTGAATCATTCGTTATTATTAATCAGAAATGTCATTTGTAAACTAAAACATGGACGTGTTGATTACTATTAATTTATTACAGAACAGTAGCTCATTTAAAAATGTTTTTTAAAGGACCTATGATAAGGATTTTAAGAAGGGTAGTACATTTATTCAATAGATTCATTTAGCACACGCTTTTAAACAATAGGGACTAGAAGCTGAAACTGATACTGGAGCTGCTCGAGGGCCGCTAAGTGGAGCGTTTCTCGTTTTTCAGCTTTGAATTACGCAGATTTTTGCATATAATTGACAATTTTGCAACAGTAAAAAATGGCTGTCTTGGCTTTGCCTTAGGAGACTAGAGAATCTAGGGAATCTACAAAACGAGTTTTGGTGAAAACATGCTCTAAAAGAGTTGTTGCGGTTCTACTAACCGGCCTGTAGGGGCGCCGAGATGTGCATTCTCCAGTTGGTTCGGACCACCGATCTGCCTGACGTCTCTAAACGGACCACAATGGGGCTGTCTGCTGGCTCCTTTTCTATACGATCACTGACATCCTACAACACAAAATAAATAAGCACTGGGAAATAAATTCAATTCAACTACATTCATGAACTAAATCACATTTCTAAATTGCATTAAGACAGACGCACTAGTAGCACGTCGCAATATTTTTTACTTTCAAGAACATCTTCGCTCCACAAACTTTAAGCCAGTGCATCAATTCATACAAACCTGAAAGAATTGCAGTTGTTTATCTGGCCGCCAAAAAAACGGATGTTTTAAAATCGAGGCCGTGGAGGGACGGGACTCTGGCTCCGCGCTGATCATTCTTTCGATCAAATCTCTGGCAATGACATCCTCTAAAATCACCCCCCAAAAAAACGCTTTCGTCAATCTATAGATATTGCACACAATCTTCTAGTCTAACCACATACAGGTCCCTTGAATAATGTCGAAATAATAATAATAATAATAATCATAATAATAATAATAATACGTTCAATTTATATAGCGTCTTTCTCAAACCCAAGCTTGCTTTAAAAAGCAGCAGGAAGGGAAAAAAAGAAATAAAAACGTCATATTATTCGAACTTTACCTCTCATACGCACAACATGCTCTTTTGTTCTAAATGTACCTCTCACGCAGGCAAAAAAGGTGTCACATTCCCATTATGAAGAAGTGTTTTCTGTGAATAGGAGAGGTAGAACTAGTGAACGTGACAGCGATTTAAAAGTGAGACATTTCTCGAAATGGAAGCGATAAGAGTCGTGAATGTGAGAACATTTTGTGTGCATGTGAGAGTTCAGTTTGATTTGTAGAGCGCTTTAAACAATGGACATTGTCACAAAGCAGCTTTACAGAAATGTAGATGTAGATCTAGATCCCTAATGAGGAAGCCAGAGGAGACAGTGGCGAGGACAAAACTCCCTGAGACGACACGAGGAAGAACCCTTGAGAGGAACCAGACTCAAGAGGGAACCCATCCTCTTCTGGGTG